>JABUQX010043798.1:30000-34019 GCA_015478945.1 Trachelipus rathkii
AGTTAAGTTGATTTTAAAAATATGAGGAATGTAAAAAATAAAATTTTGTCGTCATCACCAGCAAAAGTATATAGGTCGAGATGGTGATGAATTGAATTCGGAAGTTTTGTAACAAAGCGTTTTTATGGAGGGTATAGTTTCTGAGGGATTGGAGGAGAGCAATAATAGTACTCCCGCTGTATTATAAGGGGGTGTGAGATGATAAAAAAGGTACTGAGCAGGTATTAAGTGGTAATTAGATTTAATTGAATGTGTAAGGGAAGAATATAAGCTGGTAATTTGGTTGAAAAGAGTGAGTCGAATGACTGACAAGGCACTGATTGGTGAGCAGAACAAGGTGCTTTAGTAATGGTTGGGATGTGTGGATCAATCTTTACGTTGAAGGCAAATGAAAATGCTGGAGAGAAGGAAAGAATAAATTGTATTACATTTTATGGATTTTCAACAGGCGTACGATAGGATTTAATAGGGAAGGCTCTATAACAGCGTATTAGTGCATATATGAGTTGGTGGTAGCTCTGAATGGAACAAAAGTAATGTATACGATAGGAAGCGGTGAAAGAATTAAAATGAGTCGGAAGAGATTGATATGGCGTAAACTTTTCAAGCCCTTTTTGAGTTAATGTCCCTTGGTTATTCAATTTTTTTATGGATGGGGTTAGAAAGAATTAGAGGTGAGGGTGGCAGGGATGGTGTTAGAATGATGGAGGACTGGAAGAGAGTGGAGGATGTCCTACCTATATTATTTGGGGATGATTTAGTTTTGTGTGGAGAATCTGAAGAGACTTTGAGAGGATTGGTAGAGAGATTTGGTAGGGCGTGTAAAAAGGAGGGTTTGAAGTTAAAACGTGATAGGAGTAAGTAAGAATTAAAGTAATAGAAGAGTAAGGTTGTTGATTGTGAGTGAGGACAGCCTCGATGTGAAGTTATGTTAGAATGTGGTGAGCAGCTGGAAAAATGTCCGAAGTTAAATATTTAAAGTAATCATGTTTGATGAAAAGGGAAGAATGATGCGGAGTGTAGTAGAAAGTTGTGAATGTGACAGAAGAGGCTGGTGCAATAATGGTTGGGTGAATGTAGGGATGGAAGTCTTGGAAGTGCGCTAGGCTCATATGAGGGTATGTTTTTCACCTGTGTTAATGTATAAGTAGTTGCAATATTCGTCTGGAATACAGAGGTATTGGATCTAAAGTATCAATGTTGTTCAGATATGACAATCTTATGGTTATGTTACGTGTGTGAGAAGAAATTGATAAAATTGGAAGTGAAGCGTTATTTAGAAGTGTATGGTGTTAAAAAAGGGTATCTGAGAATAAATGAAAGTTACCTGAGGATGGTTGGTCCATGGGAAAAAGATGGAAGATAGTCCGGTTTGGTAACGGTGTATAGTGGGTGAGTGTGGTGGGAGATCAACCCCGGCTGGAGACCGAAGAAAAGAGTGAATTGAATAGTAAAGATGCCTGAGGAGAGGCAAATTGAGTTTGGTCAGGGCAAGATAGAGAATGGTGCATAATAGGATGTGTAATGCGGGTTTCTGTGAGGGGGGTAGTGTGAGCCCACCTGGCCATATGGGATGAACCCACATTGACGAAATGGCTAATGAGGTGTTCCGTGAGGCCGTGAATGCCCCCCTTTCTCCCCTAAGGTGTGGATTTTCTGACTGTGATGAGTCTTCAAACAAGGCTCATAAAGGGGTGGTAAGGCGATGTTATCGTTTTCGACTTGCCTTCATATTTCTTCCTACTACTTGTGTTAATGTTACTGCTTATTAAACGCACGCATTTCCCCAGTCTTGGGGTGAGAAAAGGTGTGATGATGATGATGATGATGTATAGATATGATGATGATGATGATGAATGATGACGATGATGATGAGATTGATGATGATGATGATGAATGATATGATTGATCATGATATAAATTATTATATCATATATATATATTATATATAATATATATATATTATATATTATGATGTAGTTAGTATGATATATTAGTATAGTATAGCGGAGGTATATAGGTATATAGATATTATTAATATTATACTAATATAATATATATAAAATACCTAGTAGTATATAGTGAGTATAGATAAGTATATATAATGAGAGATATTACAGTTAACCACTCACTTCACGGGCCGGAGGACCCTTATCAAGGGGGAGCGGAAAATAAACATGTGAAAAAGACCCACCCAATTCAACCAAGCATAAGCGCAAATCCTCAGGTGACGCCGCAGACGTGGGGCTTAATAGAGGAAGATAATATGGTTGACTAAAAACAAAAAGGCAAGAGAAGTTCCAACAGAAACAATAAGTAGCAGGAAAGAAAGAGGCACCACAGCGAACAAGCTGGGGTTCTCAATACTGCACGCAAAATACACTCGAGAAGCAAGGCACCCCCTTGTAAATGAGGCAGAGGACGACCGCAATGGAGTGGAATGCGAGCGGACCAACTCCCCCGAGCATCACGACCGCTGTATAGACACCTAAATGGACTGAAGGGATAAGTGCGCCAGACGTCAGCGTAAATAGATTAGAGGGACAAGGGAGTTAGAAGGTAGGGGACAGTATATATAGCCTCTTAGCCTTAGACTAGCAACCTAAATCACAATAGAAAGGTGAGCGGAGCCCTCCCCCCTAAATTTGAGAACAGTATTCTATATAAGGGCTAAAAGGCCCTTAATATAACTGGAGATGCTGTGCAGGGGAAAAAAATTCCCGCAACCTGACAATAACTCTCCAGTTCTTTGAGGTCCACCTTATTTCTTTGTAATCAAACTATTATTATACAATTTATTGTTTTATGTTACCACAAAAGAATGTTTTTTATTCACAGGAGAGACACTTAAGATCCGCGCGTCGAAGGAAAAGGGAAAGTTGTGGCTGTTCTTTTGGAGAGGAGATGTAGGAGGAAAGGGAGTTTAAAAAGAGTGAATTTTCCAAGGTTGCGTGACCCCACTGGGAAATCCATCCAGCATCGACAAGAAATAGAATTCCCGGAAAAGCGAAGAAAGCAGAGGCAACTTCTAGCAGCAAAAGTAGGAGCAGATTGAAGTGAGTAGAAAGAGTGGAGGAGTTAAAAAGTCGTGCGCATAAGAGTGAACATATCTCAGTTGGGATCAAGCCTCGCAGAGAAATCGTTGAGAAAAGTAGGAAATAAAGTTTGCAGATAGAAACGCACCTTGCGGAACGCACCACATTAGACAGGAAATTAGGAAGTAGGTCGCTCCATCAACGAGTTCTGATATTGAGCATCAGAGAGAAAACTAGACAAGAGTAAGCAAAGAGAAGGAGGAAACCCAAAGGAAGGAAGCTAGAGAGCAGTGACGCTTCCTCCAAACCCGATCAAACAGCTTTTGGATGATGTCAGCGGCACCACGCAAGACTCGCCCATGTCCCAAGACGAACGATCATAAAATAGAATAGAGTAGGAAAGTATATCCCAGTTGATCTCGAAGCGCACAAAGCCATACGATGATTCATGAAAGAAGGGAATGAAGACTGCCCAGAATGATACCAAGGAAATGATGAGTTAAGAAGAGTTTCAAGATTTTAGATAGAAACAAGTGAGAGCTATAGGGTGATAGTTTTGACCCAGGTTCAGACGGCTGCTTTTTCGGGATATAGGTTGAAATCAGTATGCGACGCTTCAGCACTAGCAGAGGAAAAGTTTAGTATTAAAGACGATAGAAGAGTAGAGTTGAACGAGGAAACAGGCGCCAGGTCAGTAGCACACTCGCCTGCAAAGACACAGCTCGGGGAGGAATACCATCCAGGCCACTAGCCTTCCTGGACGTTCATAGATCTACAGGAATCCCCATGCACACATGTGTAATCACAGTAAAAGAACAATGGGGAAATTGAGAGGACGTAAGGAGAGTAAGGAGGCAGGAAATGTCAGAATAACGTTCCAGGGTAGAATTAGATGAAAAAAAGGAAGGTGCCGTATAAGATATTTGGCCTTTTTCAGAAGGTAGATTGTATCATTAACAGATACTCGTGCAAGAGCGAAAATGT
>JABUQX010043799.1:2500-22500 GCA_015478945.1 Trachelipus rathkii
TGAAAAATAACTGGTTCAGAACGTCAAGAAGAAATAAAAAAAATAAAAATAAATATAAGTAATATAATAAATAAATATAAATTTCTTATTCTTTTTGTTTATAACTTACAAATTTACGTTTTTACACCATCTAAAGCAGTAAATCAGTAATATCAGTAAATCAAAACTCCTGACCAGTGTGGTCTATTTGATCTATTGATCTACATTGATTATTGAAATCTATGTGATCTTTGATCTATTGACTATTGATTCAAGTCAAATCTTTATTTTTTTACTAAAATTGTCATGTTTAACTACACTAAAGCCGTAAATAGTAAATCAACACATCCAACATCACTCCTGTCCATCGTGATCTATTGATCTATTTGATTATTGTATCTATTTGATGCTATTGTATCTATGCTTCTGTTGCATTTTGATTATGATTCAGCTATTTTTACTAAATTACCATGTAACATACCTAAATCAGTAAATCAAGTAAAATCAAACCGCCATACACACTGCCACATTATCCTGATCTATTGATCTAATTGATCTATTGATCTCTATTGATCTTAATTGATCTATTTGATCTATTGATTCAAGTCACATTTCGAGTATCATTTTGGATAACATAACGAAACAAATTCTTTATACACTGATTCACGAATATATGCCTAACAGTAACAAGAGTTTCACATAATGAAAAAACTTACTTAGATCATCTGAACTATGATATATTACACAAGCGACCAACCTGACTACGCCTTAAACATGAATAACTGTTAACGTTAACAAAGATTCGAACTTACAACAGTAAGTAACTACATAACATACAAAACGCTACTACTCCACTTTGTCATGCATATTCTAACATGCCAATGTTAATTATATTTAACCTATGTAATATTTAACTAAATTAACACACATTTTCTAATTATCATATCGGTCATGTATATATGTACGTAAAATAATTTCACATAACTAAAGCAGCATAGCATCACTCGAACTATGAATATAATGTACAAAGGCCAAACTTAACAACCTTAAGCGTGAATAAACTCTTAACATTAACAAGGTCACCTACCAAACGTTGAAGTAACTAATATGCATATAAAAACGTAAACCTATGCATACTTTGTCAACCATATCTCTAACAATGTCAATTTTACATTAACATAGTACAATTTAAAACTTATAGCTAACTAATTATATACGACGCAAGAAGTATATATGCTAGGTGAAAGTTTTCCCATTATAAAGCTTACATAGCATCCATTGAACTAAGAATATATTCCCAACGGACAAACCTAAATGCTTAAAACATGAATAACGTTAAGTTAACAAAAATTTCGCACTTAACAACAGTAAGTAAACTAACTCATTGGATGCAAAACGTACCTACTTCATACTTTTTCAAGCAATATTCTAACATATTACGTTAACCTATCATTGACACAGAAAATTTAGCAAAAATGTATCATAATTCTTGTACGATTCAATCATACAGACGCAACGAATTATATTCTATCGTAACAAGTTTTATAGCATTTCAATATGTAATATTTAAACAAAATTTATCATAACACTTACTACATAATATCCAACAAATAATTGCAAACATAACAAAGTTTATATATAACATAAATAAAAAAAACAAAGTTTTATCCAAACAAACATAAAATAATGTTCTTTGGAATAAAATTCAAAGATAAAGTGTATAGTTTACCAATTTAAGCAGTATAATCAGTTAAATCACGTTAAATCAGTAATCAACCACCCGTCCCTCCCCGGCCCTCCCTATCCACACCGTCCATGACTTTTGATCTCTACTTGAACGCTTGTAGACTCGGAGTGGGAGTATCTACTGTGTTGGTGGCGTAATCGGGCTCAGGGTTTAGTGTAAAATAAGTCTTGGATGATAACTACTCTGATATGTTCGAATGACGGACTAAGCGTAACGGGTTTTTCATTTCATGGTCGATTGAGTGTACATAGTTACTTGCATTGCAACTTATATAATGTGCAAGTTGCGGAATAGGAACAGCACGTTACGCGTAATAAACTTTAGCTATAACATTCAACGGTGAGACTAGTGCGAGAAGAGTTGTACTGCGTACTAAGACGTTGATTTTTACTCTTTTCAAGCAATGGTGTGATCATTTAAGTGTTACTGTTAGGTGAGTGGTGTGTTGTGTGTCGAGTAATTTTGAGTGGATAACGTGGGAGTTGTGTTCTTCTTAGTGACTATCTTCAGACACGCTAAATTACTTGCAGCATCACAAGTGTGGTGTGTTGGTTTTGGTGTGTTTGTGTGTTTCCACTAGTGAATATGTTGATCTATATTTGGCGATTGTTCGAGTTGAGGAGTGTAGTCACGTTTTTTGGGCTCTAGCAAAACCTATTATGAGAGAGAGTCTTAGCTGATTGACTGTGTGTAGTGTGAGAGTTCAAGTGAGTGCGTAGGTGAGTAAGTAACTGAGTTGTGAGAGTGTGAGTGATCTGTATATTGGTCCTACTTTTTAAGAGAACATATGTGTAACAAGGGTTGACGGGATTTCTTTCTCCTGTTATAACTATGTGTCACTAATGCTGGTAACGTTGGTCTGAGTTAGTATATTAGTGTGGGTACTCATACGACCATCGGTGCTGTGTTAAACTGATAATCAGCAGTGTGATGTGCGTACATATAATGAATGAGTGGTTCTGTGCCATTCATAGTGAGTGAGGTGAAGGTGGTATATGTGTTCTTTCTGTGTGAGTTCTATTTAATCAGTGATCTAGATAAGGTCGTTACAGAGCCTCTCCCTCTTCCATGCGCTCCGTTCGACTTTTATCTATTGATCTCATTTTAAATGTTGAAGTGTGAGTGATAATTTACACACAAAAAATAAGTTCTATTGAACACTGAGTGTTGTAAATGTGGCAGTTATCGTGAGAGTGACACAGTGTGAGTTTTTAAAACTACTACATAACAACTTCCGCACTTACAAACCGTAAAGTACCTTAACACATGTACAAACGTACATATCACACTTTTTCAAGCTATCTAACATATCAATGTAATTTTACATTAACATTAATATTAACAAAAATTTAGCATAACCTGTCTAATCATCATATTGACAACGAATATAAGGCTAACGTAAACAATTTTTTACATCAACTTCGTATTATTTAACAAAATTCATCATAACTCGTCTAAATATCATAATCCCAAGAATAATTGAAACATAACAAAGTTTAAACCAAACATACCTAACAAAATTTTATCCTGACATAACATAAAACTAAGTTCTTTGAATAAATATGATCACCGTAAGCGGTAAGAAGTTTATTGATTTTTAAAGCATAAATCAGTACATCTATAATCAAACCACCCATCCCAGCAGTCTCCTACCCACCCCCTGTGATCTATTGAACTAGTGATTCAAGTCATATTTGAATATCATTTTGGATACAAACATAACATAAAAAATAAGTTATTTATATACTAACCAGATATATGCTTACGCCACAAAGTTTTAGCATCAAATATATTTAACATATCATAACTGAACTAAGAATATATATGTACAATGAATACCTAACATCACCTCATGTTTGAATAAACCGCTACATCCTGAAAATTCCTACTTATCAAAGGTACAGTAAAGCTACACGGTCATACATACTCAATATGTTCCACTTTTCTCTGCATATAGCACAGGTAAGCCGTATTATCTAGCAAAATCCCTTAACAAAGTGGAGCCAATCTATCAAAGATACCAGCATCTTGAACTATGAATTGGACTTATCTTCATTAAAGTGTCATCTTTGAGTACTAACATATTCGAACTATGAATAAACTTAACATTCAGCAAAATTCTCTGGGGAACCTAAATTACTCAACAAAACTAACGCTAGGTCACGTTTGCTAACATCTCTCAGTTAACACAGTATATCTTACAAACTCATCATTTCTCTAACATCAGTGTTAATTTCACACTGCATATGTATCATTTAACATAACGTACTAACCACGAATAAACAGTTTATTAACCAGAGTATTAAAGCAACACTCACCTCCGAAGAAAACCCACGGATGAGGCCCTTGAAGGGTTAAATCTGAGATGTGGGGATCACCTGAAGGGTGAAGCGGGCATTACCCTCCTGAAGGAGGGGTAATGGCTTAGCCCGAAAGGGCTGAGGCCTAAAAGGGGTTTAGGCTCAGGCGAAGGGCTGAGGCTTACCCCTTGGATGGGTAATCCCGCTTACACCCCTTCGAGGTGATCCATCTCTCAGGATTTCCACCCTTCAAGGGCTCTCCATTGGGTTTTCTCCGGGAGGTTGATGTGTTGCTTTTAGAACTCTTGGTTATAGAAGCTGTTTAACTTCGTAGGTTAGGTACGTTATGTTAAATATTACTATGACATGGTGAAATTAACACTGATTTGTTAAGAACTGATGAGTTATAAGATATTACTGTGTTTACTGATGATGATGTGTTAGAAAGGTGAGCCCTAAGTTAAGTTTTTGCTGAGTAATGTTTGGTTGCGAGAATTTTGCTAATTTACGTCTTATTCATAATTCAAATGAAGTTTTACTCGAAACGAGTGCACTTTGATGAAGATATGTCAATTCATAGTAAAGATGCTGGTATCTTTTGACTAGATTGGTATTGTAAGGGATTTTGGCTAGATAATACGGCTTTACTGGTTGCTGATATGCGAGAAAAGTGGAAACATATTGAGTATTGTATGACTTGTTAGACTTTACCTTGATAAGTAGGGAATTTTAGATGTTAGCGGTTTATTCAACGTGAGGTTATGTTAGGATATTCATGTAAATTATATTTTAGTTCAGGTTATGATATGTTAGCTTTTATTGAATGCTAAAACTTTGTTGCGTAAGCATATATTCGTAGGTCAGATATAAAGAACTTATTTTTATGATATGTTTATCCAAAGTGATATTCGAAATGTGACTTGAATATAGTTCAATAGATCATAGGCGGGTGGGTGGGTAGGGGACTGTGGGATGGGTGTTTGATTTACTGATTTATGATTTACTGCTTTATCAGTAAACTCTTACGCTTTACTGTGATATTTTATTCATAAACTTATTTTTATGTTATGTCAGGATAAAATTTTGTTTATTTTTGTTAAAATATTACGATGTTAATTAAAATTAACATTTTATGTTAGAGATATGCTTGACAAGTGTGAATAGGTTACGTTTTTGTACGAATTGTTAGTTACTTTTACTGTTGTTAAGTCGGGAAGTTTGGTTAATAGTTAGTTGTTTATTCGTACGTTGGTGGGGTGTTAGGTTTGTCCGTTGTTACAATTATTTCTTAGTTAGTTTATTTGTTATGTAGCTTTATAATGTAAAAAGCTGTACGTAGCATATATTCGGATGGTTAGTAATAAAGAACATTATTTTTTGTGTTATGTTTTTATCGAAAATGATACTCGAAATGTGACATGAATCAATAGATCAATAGATCAAAAGGTATGGAGGGGGGTGGGGAGGGTTTGATGGTTTGATTATACTGATGTTACTGATTACTCTGCTTTAAAATCAGTAAACGATTACAATTTACTATGATATTTTATCCAAAGAATTATTTTTATGTTATGTTTGGATAAACTCTGTCTAATGTTTACAGATTCATTGATCAGTATGAAATTTAGACAAGGTTATGATATAATTTTTGGTAAATATTACTGTGTCAATGTAAAATTACGTTACTATGTTAGACGATATGTTTGGAAGAAGTATTTAATAGGTTACCGTTTTGTATGCAAATGTTAGTTACTTTACTTGTGTTTAAGTGTGGAACTTTGTTAATGTTAACAGTTTATTCCAGCTTAAGTTGTGTTGGTTTGTCGTTGTACATTATTTCCTAGTCAATATGATGCTATGTTAGTTTATTAATGTAAAAACGTTGTTTCGTTAGCATATATTCGTTTGGTTAGTAATATAAAGACTCCTTTTGTGCAATGTTTTATCCGAATGATCTGCGAAATGCGACGTAAATCAATAGTGTTAATGTAAATTAACATTGATATGTTTTAGAGTATGCCTTGAAAAAGTGTGATATAGGTTTTTTAAACGTTTTTTGGTTACGCTGTGCTAGGTACTTTACTGTGTGTTAGTATGGAATTTTTGTTAATGTTATAGTTTATTCGAGCGTCAAGGTGTGTTAGGTTTGTTATTGTACATTATTTTTAGTTCTGGTAATGCTATTGTTAAGCTTTATTAATGTCTGAAAACAATCGTTACTTAGGTATATTCGGTTGGTTATATATAACAGAACTTATTTTGGTACTACATGTTTATCCGAAATGATACTCGATTTGTGACTGAATCATTAGCATCAATAGATCAAAAGGTTAATGGACGGTGGATAGGGAGGGCGGGGAGTTGACGGGTGGTTTGATTTACTGATTTACTGCTTTAAAATTTGGTAAACTATTACACTTTACAATGATTTTTATTCAAAGAACTTATTTTATGTTATGTTTGGATAAAATTTTGTTATTTTTATGTTAATTGCTTTGGATAAACCTTTGTGTTATGTTTGCAATTATTTTTTGGGGATTATGATATTTAGGTAATGTTATGATAATTTTTGTTAAATATTGCCATGTTAAGTATGAAACTTTGTTTATGTTAGCATCATATTCGTTGGTCGTATGATAATCGGACAAGGTTTTGATACATTTTTGCTAAATGTGTACTGTGTATGTAAAATTAACGTTATATGTTAGAGATATGCTTGAAAAAGTAAATGAATAAGGTTACGTTTTCATCAATGTTAGTTCACTTACTTGTTGTTAAGTGCGAAATTTTGTTAACGTTAACAGTTTATTCATGTTTAAGGCATGTTAGGTTTGTCGTTGTGGATTATATTCTTAGTTCAATGTGCTATGTAAGCTCTTATTAAGTGAAACTTTGTCACTAGCAACTATATTTCGTTGGTTGTATGATAATTAGAGTTCAGGCTATGATAAGTTTTTGTTAAATGTTATTATGTTAATGTAAATTGCAACGATAATGTTAGAGATATGTTTGACAAGTATGCAGTTACGTTATTTTGTGATGCTATGTTAGTTAATTCATGTTTGGTAAGTGTGGACTTTTGTTAAAATGTTAGAGTTTATTCCGCGTTAAGGTCAATGTTAGTTTTGGCTTTTGTACATTACTATTCATAGTTAGGTGATGCTATGCCTGCCTTTGATGCCGTGAAAACTTTGTATACGCTTAGCATATATTCATTGACCGATATAAAAATTAGCCAATGTTGTGATAAATTTTAGTTAAACATATTACCATGTTAATATAAAGTTAACATTGGCATTGTTAGAGATATGCATGAAAAGTGTGAGTAGTTACATTTTTTTTTGTGTATATTTTATATTTTTTTACTGTTGTTAGTGCGAAACTTTGTTAAACGTTAACAGTTTATTCATGTTTAAGGCGTGTCAGCTTTGTCCGTTTGTTGTATATATTCATCAGTTCAGATATGCTAAGTAAGTTTATTAATGTGAAAACTTTGTTTACATTAGCATATATTCGTTTGATCAGCGTATAAAGAATTTGTTTTTACGTTATGTTTATTCCAACATGATACTCGAAATGTGACTTTAAACATGAATCAATAGATAATAGATCAATAGATATGGATGATGTGGGAGTGTGGTATGGCGGTTTTGATTTACTGATTACTGCTTTAGGGTAGTAAAACATGATAATTTAGTAAAAATGACTGAATCAATAGATCAATAGATCAATAGATCAATAGTCAATAATCAATAGATCAATAGATTATAGATGGGTAGTCACACAGTGGACAGGAGGGTAGGTTGATGGTGGTTTTGATTTACTGATTTACGGCTTTAGGTATGTAAAACATAAATTTTAGTAAAAATTTGACTTGAATCAAAGATCAATAGATGCATAGATCAATAGATCAATAGATCACGACTGGTCAGGAGGGTGGTTGGATGGGTGGTTTTGATTTACTGATTTACTGCTTTTAGGGTATGTAAAAACGTAAATTTGTAAGTTATAACAAAAAGAATAAGAAATTGCTTATTTATTTATTTATTTATTTATTTATTTATTTATTTTATTATTATTTTTTATTTTTATTTTTTTCTTAACCGGTTCTCGAAACATTTATTTTAGAAACTACAGCCAATACATATATACAGACACTAATATTGTATCATTAACAAATATTTAATACTCGGCAACCGCACCGGGCCAGCACCTGGTGCAGCCTGTAAACTCCTACTCCCTCTGAGCAGAACTGCTTCTTCATTCTTTCCCCTTATTTTCCTTCTCATTACTTCATTCTCCTTCGACTCTGTTTTGCACTCTCGTATTTTTTTCAAGTCAGGACCCCATCAATGGGGGTTCTAGACCACCCTACTACGAACTTATAACTCACATTCGAGCTCTACGTCTCGATAAACTAATAAGACCATATTGTTTTCTATACGAATGTTTTTAACTCGGCACCGCAGCGACTCCAGCACCGGTGCCGGAGCCAACTCCTCAGATTCCCATATTAACTATTTCTAGAAATGCAACTCTGAATCTCTCACCAAATTTTAGCCAATTACGAACACTTTGAATTTTTTTAAGGGTGGGGGGTCCTTCGGGGCCCAGTGGGACGTAAGAACTAGTCGTAGACGAGGTTACGGTCACATCCTACCCCCCTCCAATTTACACCATAAGATAAACTTTACCAATTGTAGATATAATACGGGAGCCATGGCTTGACGGACGGTGTCTAAAAATCATTTCTAATATATAATAATAATGAAAATAAGAATAAGAAACAAACTTCAGAGACTCGAACAGATTCGTTCGCCTGGCGAAGCGGAGTCGTCAGGAGCCGGATCGAGGCCGGGTCCGGAGTCGGGGTTGGGCGCTCACGCGCTCTGTGGTGACTGCAACTCCAACGAACGCTGCGGATGCTACTGCACATGTTGCCGAGTCAGGAATAATTCAAATAAAGAAATAATACATAAAATGAAATGAATAAAAAAAAAGAATAAAAATAATAATAATAATAATAATAATAATATAATAAATAAAACATAAATAATAATAATAATAAAATAATAATAATAAAATAATATAAAATAATATATAAATAATAATAAATAATATAATATAACAAAATAAAAAATAAAAAAAAATAACATAAATAAAAAATAAATAAACAAATAAATAAAAAATGATAATATAAAAAATTACATAAAAAACACATTACTTATTCGAAAATCCGTGTTCTATTATCACTATCGCTGATAAGAACACTAAACAAGAGAGAGAGATAGAACTTGGATAGCATACGAATAGAAAAACTACTACTCATAGATAGTCACGACGAGCTAAAGAAATATGTCGATACCTTCTGTGAATATAAAACATTTTAATACCTCCTCCTGCCAAATCGGGAAAGGGGAATCATGAGAACGTGACAGAAAACTATTTAAAAGATTATTAGGAATCACTTTTTCAGACAAACATTGTTTCAGAAATTGGTTGTACGATTTGGACCTATTTGCTTTAAGAAGACAATCCTTATAATGTAATATTAAACGTTGGAAAGGGGGATTGTTATTTAAAAAGTTAATGAAATTTATATGACAATGCGTGTGACAACAAAACAAACCGGGGTGCATTTTTAAATCACTTAAACCTGCTAACACGCAGTATAATAGATATATTAACTTAACCCCTAAAATAATATTTACTTTAACACAAAATTTTATTTCATTAATAATTAAAAACTGTTAAAACAACAAAAGGATATGGGGGGGGGAGAAAAACCTTTTGAAGGAGAGGCCTTTCTGTCCTTTCAGGACTTTATTCAATCAAGGTATCACACGCAATAACTTCTTGATATATGAATGATCACTGACTGGGTAAAGTTTGAGTTTGTTGGTTGTCTTCTTTGAGATTTTTCAAAATGATTTTCCATTTTTTATCTGTTAACAATATATTATTAAGGATGGGATCAATCTTTATTTCACCTTCTATTATATTCATATGTTGCTGCTTAGTATTGTAGATCAACATGCTTTCTATTAATTTTCGTTTGAATGTATTGCTATTTTTATGTATGATCGAGTGATTATTTTTGTTAATAAGATGATTAAGACTCTCTCTATGTTTGACGAGGGCCGAGTTTAGGGTACCCTTTTGTAAGTCATGACCATGATGACTTATTCTCCTCTCCACATCAACTGATTCCCCTATATAAAAATCGGAACAAGAGGAGCACTTTATGCTATAAACTCCCTGAATGGGTAGAGCCTGTGTGGGGTCTGAAACCGGATTTCTTTGTTGCAAGAGCGTCTTTAAATTCGTAATTTTCTTCACAGGATGCACATTAGAAGGAAGTAAACTTTTATAGGTATGAAATTTATCAGAGGGTATATTAATATATAATTTTTGATCTGAGTTGGGGTTAGGGTTATGTAATTGATTAAAAAAGGACTTTTTTGCCATGTTAAGTGCTTTGTAGTAAGTATTTTCTGGGTAATGAAGTTTATGAAAAATGTTCTTTATATTTTTAAGTTCATGTTCCAGTTCCGAGGGGCTGCAGATCCTATATGCTCTCAGGATTTGGGAGGAAAATATTGACAATTTTGTACTATAAGAATGGACAGAAAACCAATTTATGTAGGAGTCCACGTGGGTAGGTTTTCTATAAACAGTTGTGATTGGACTTGAATTTTCATCTATTTTTATCAGAATGTCCAAGAAAGGAAGAACATCATTAGTGGCACGTTCTATTGTAAATTTAATTGAATGAATATGATGATTAAGATGTTCTAGAAGGGCGTAGGGGTCCAAGTGAAGAGGCAACGCAACAAACACGTCATCCACGTATCTTTTCCAAAAAATATCTGAATAGGTTGGGTGATTGAAAATGAAACGTCTCTCAAAAAACTCCATAAAAATATTGCTTAGGGTCGGGGACAAAGGGGAACCCATGGGAAGACCTGACAATTGCTTATAAAATTTTCCTTCGAAATGGAAAAAGTTATGTTCGGTTAAGAGGATTACTAGTTGTTTAATACTATTAAAAGGAATGTCAAACCTTATATTCTTTTCTGATATATACTCCTCCAACCAATCAAGCGTTAGATGGACTGGAACATTAGTAAATAAAGACACTACGTCAAAACTTAAAATGTTGGTATTTTGCAATTGAGTAGTGTTAAGTGATGAAACAAACTGCTGGCTATTTTTTATATGGCTGGAAGATATAGTACCCACAAGAACACTCAACTGCTTATTAAGCCACTTTGCTAATTTATATGTAACATTATTTATATTAGAGATGATGGGGCGAAGGGGTATACTATCTTTATGAAGTTTCGGCAACCCGTAAAAAGTTGCTATTTTGGGAAGGTATACTAAGAGATTTTTTTGTAAATTTTCATCATCTTTCAATATTATTTGCAGTTTTTGTTTAAATATTCTTTGCGATGATAGGAGGGGGTTTTTATTTAACGGAGAATAAACATTCCGGTCTGAAAGTATATGATTAGCTTTTGTTGAATAATCTAACTTATTCATAATAACCATTTTATTTCCTTTGTCTGCTCTTGTAATATGTAAACTCCGTCAGTTTATCATCATAACCCACACCAAATGAAGGACCAAGTGAAAGTACTGTTGTCACACGCATTGTCATATAAATTTCATTAATTTTTTAAATAACAATCCCCCTTTCCAACGTTTAATATTACATTATAAGGATTGTCTTCTTAAAGCAAATAGGTCCAAATCGTACAACCAATTTCTGAAACAATGTTTGTCTGAAAAAGTGATTCCTAATAATCTTTTAAATAGTTTTCTGTCACGTTCTCATGATTCCCCTTTCCCGATTTGGCAGGAGGAGGTATTAAAATGTTACATAAGAGACTCGAACTTTACTAAGAATAAGCTTTTCTATGATACGAATGTTGCTTTCCGTAACTTACAATTTTACCTAAGATATAATAATTTCTCCGACCAAATTTTAAGTCAAGTCTTGGACTCTTCTCACCATTTATTGAGAATCTATATGATAACAGTGACGAGGAAGAGTGTTAATAGATTGGAAAGCATTTTTAAAAATAGTATATGGAATGAGATGGGAAACGAGGAGTTTTATGTTAATATTTCACATTGTAATTTGTCGATGGATCAAAAACTAGTACTTTCACTTGGTCCTTCATTTGGTGTGGGTTATGATGATAACCTGACGGAGTTTCTTTGGAGCATAGAAAAATTTCAAAACAATAATAATAGATTAAATATTAACTATGATTTGCTTAAAGGTTACGTATTTAATGACATTAACAATAGATCCGCTCATTTTCTTCCGAATAGATTTACAAAAGCTCTTCATGATTTGAAAAATAACAAAAGCTTACATATTACGAGAGCAGACAAAGGAAATAAAATGGTTATTATGAATAAGTTAGATTATTCAACAAAAGCTAATCATATACTTTCAGACCGGAATGTTTATTCTCCGTTAAATAAAAACCCCCTCCTATCATCGCAAAGAATATTTAAACAAAAACTGCAAATAATATTGAAAGATGATGAAAATTTACAAAAAAATCTCTTAGTATACCTTCCCAAAATAGCAACTTTTTACGGGTTGCCGAAACTTCATAAAGATAGTATACCCCTTCGCCCCATCATCTCTAATATAAATAATGTTACATATAAATTAGCAAAGTGGCTTAATAAGCAGTTGAGTGTTCTTGTGGGTACTATATCTTCCAGCCATATAAAAAATAGCCAGCAGTTTGTTTCATCACTTAACACTACTCAATTGCAAAATACCAACATTTTAAGTTTTGACGTAGTGTCTTTATTTACTAATGTTCCAGTCCATCTAACGCTTGATTGGTTGGAGGAGTATATATCAGAAAAGAATATAAGGTTTGACATTCCTTTTAATAGTATTAAACAACTAGTAATCCTCTTAACTGAACATAACTTCTTCCATTTCGAAGGAAAATTTTATAAACAATTATCAGGTCTTCCCATGGGTTCCCCTTTGTCCCCGACCCTAAGCAATATTTTTATGGAGTTTTTTGAGAGACGTTTCATTTTCAATCACCCAACCTATTCAGATATTTTTTGGAAAAGATACGTGGATGACGTGTTTGTTGCGTTGCCTCTTCACTTGGACCCCTACGCCCTTCTAGAACATCTTAATCATCATATTCATTCAATTAAATTTACAATAGAACGTGCCACTAATGATGTTCTTCCTTTCTTGGACATTCTGATAAAAATAGATGAAAATTCAAGTCCAATCACAACTGTTTATAGAAAACCTACCCACGTGGACTCCTACATAAATTGGTTTTCTGTCCATTCTTATAGTACAAAATTGTCAATATTTTCCTCCCAAATCCTGAGAGCATATAGGATCTGCAGCCCCTCGGAACTGGAACATGAACTTAAAAATATAAAGAACATTTTTCATAAACTTCATTACCCAGAAAATACTTACTACAAAGCACTTAACATGGCAAAAAAGTCCTTTTTTAATCAATTACATAACCCTAACCCCAACTCAGATCAAAAATTATATATTAATATACCCTCTGATAAATTTCATACCTATAAAAGTTTACTTCCTTCTAATGTGCATCCTGTGAAGAAAATTACGAATTTAAAGACACTCTTGCAACAAAGAAATCCGGTTTCAGACCCCACACAGGCACTACCCATTCAGGGAGTTTATAGCATAAAGTGCTCCTCTTGTTCCGATTTTTATATAGGGGAATCAGTTGATGTGGAGAGGAGAATAAGTCATCATGGTCATGACTTACAAAAGGGTACCCTAAACTCGGCCCTCGTCAAACATAGAGAGAGTCTTAATCATCTTATTAACAAAAATAATCACTCGATCATACATAAAAATAGCAATACATTCAAACGAAAATTAATAGAAAGCATGTTGATCTACAATACTAAGCAGCAACATATGAATATAATAGAGGGTGAAATAAAGATTGATCCCATCCTTAATAATATATTGTTAACAGATAAAAAATGGAAAATCATTTTGAAAAATCTCAAAGAAGACAACCAACAAACTCAAACTTTACCCAGTCAGTGATCATTCATATATCAAGAAGTTATTGCGTGTGATACCTTGATTGAATAAAGTCCTGAAAGGACAGAAAGGCCTCTCCTTCAAAAGGTTTTTCTCCCCCCCCCATATCCTTTTGTTGTTTTAACAGTTTTTAATTATTAATGAAATAAAATTTTGTGTTAAAGTAAATATTATTTTAGGGGTTAAGTTAATATATCTATTATACTGCGTGTTAGCAGGTTTAAATGATATATATATATATATATATATATATATATATATATATATATATATATATATATATATATATATATATATATATATATAACATATACAAAAGATTTTGTCATACATGTATTTTTACGCAAATGCCTTAAGGGAAATGGATTGTATAAAAATATCTATTAAAATTCATTGATTTATAAAAAAAATAAAAGAAAACATACAAAAAACACGTTCAATAGGACATTCAAAAAAAACATCCAATTTAAAAAATATCATAAGCCTTTTCTGCCCTTAATTCTTTTCAGTTTGCATTTGAATGAATTGAATTAGTTCTTTTTTATACAGTTTTGCTACCACCCACGGGAGGAGCGAAACGGAGACCCAAAGGTCATGACCGATTCACTTTCAAGTCATAATTCCTCCAGATTTCCATTCACTAATTCTTTCCAATCTCAATTTTTTTATTTATAGAGAAAGGTTTCATCATTTTTTTACACTATTGTTAGAACAACGAACATTACTATACTTAGTAATCTCAAGAAAAGCCGTACTTTAACAAATTTCCCAATTTTGCTTATATTATCTTAAATTAAAAAAAAATGAAATTTAAATTTTAGGAGCAACAAAAATTTTTTGGGCGCATCTTTTTATTTTTATTTTAATTTCAATTTATTTTATTTTTTATTTTCGTTTATGAAAATATATATTAAAAAAGAAATTTCTGTTTTTCTATTTCTGAAACTCCGGACAAAAATTGCCATAATAAGACAAATCTTATGATTCACATACTACCTTCATGCTGAAAGGTATTGGAACATTGCTATTAACATAAACTCATTGTAGTCCAGCTTATATTGCTCTAAATAATATATTATTATTATTATTATTATTATTATTATTATTATTATTATTATTATTATTATTATTATTATTATTATTATTATTATTATTATTATTATTAGCTTGATTTAGTGTGTGTATTATTATTATTATTCTTGTATTATTTTTATTATTATTATTATTATTATTATTGTTATTAATATTATATTATTATTATTATTATTATTATTATTATTATTATTATTATTATTATTATTATTATTATTATTATTATTATTTTTATTATATTGGAAATTACCACCACTCACGGGCAGAAAATAAAAATAGAGAAAGCTAAACCCACCCAAACCCAAAGTAAACCCAAATTTCTCAGATGAGCGCAGACATACTCTTTAAAGAGAAAAAGATTAAATACAGCAGGAAAAACAGAAGATGGCAAGAAGTTACACAGAACAGAAGTGGCTGGAAAGGAGACACCACAAAAAGCGAGTCTAGGGTTTTCAATCCTCGCTCAATATTTATGCGAGAGAACGGCACCCCTTGCGCTATGAGGGAGATGCAATGATGATGAAACTCGAGAATTCAACTCCCGAAAGAAAAGAGGGACTGCGCCAATGACACTTCCCACAGATAGAGGATCAAGGGAGTTTGAAAGTAGGGGACAGTTTACTTGTCTTTTAGCCTTACACTCAACCCTATCCAAAATAATGGAGGAGTCGGAGCCCCACAATTGTGGGAATAGTACTCCAAACAAGGGATGATAAGCCGTTTACATAACTGAAGTAGCTGTGCTGAATAAAAAATTCCCGCAATCTGTAATGAACTCTCAGCATCTTTGAGGCCACCTTAGAAACAATTGCGATATGAAGTTTCCATGACAATTTTTTGTTTAGACCAAGAATGTTTATATTGCTCATATTTGAAACACTAGAGTCGCGGAAAAAAATAGGAAAGTTGGGAGGTATTTCTGAGAGGGAGTTGTGAAGGAGTTAGGTCTTCTTGAATTTGTTGAATTTCAAAAGATTATTGTGACCCCACCGAGAAATCCCATCCAACTCCGAATGAATAGAATCGAAAGTTGTAGACAAGGTGCAACTCTAGATGCAAAAGAGGATTTGGAATATGTGGAAGAAAGGGAGTTGAGTCATCGGAGTAAGAATGAACAGAGTTAGAAGTGCAGCTGAGGAGATCGTTGATGAAAAGGGAAAATAAAGTTGGAAATAGAACAGACCCTTGAGGAACATCACAATTAACAGGAAATGAGGAAGAGGTTATTCCATCAATGAGTGCTGATATGAAGCCTTCAGTGTGAATATATATATATATATATATATATATATATATATATATATATATATATATATATATATATATAATATATATATATATATTTAAAGTTAATATATCGAGATGACGACTGCGGTAACTTTTACTTTCTACTAGAAGGTATAAGCTCTCTCTCTCTCTCTCTCTCTCTCTATATATATATATCTTATATATAATATATATATAATATAATATAATATATATAGCAACAATAATAATATATCTTCTGCTAACCAACAACACATACTCTATATATACCAGGTATATATTAAATGATTGAGATATTCCTGCTAAGCCGTTTTTTATGTAAATGTTTTCTTTAAATGGATAACAATAATATTTACAATATTTTATAATGATTATAATAACTAATATTTTTCATTTCATTATTCTTAAGTATTTTAGTATTTTTTTTAATTATTTTATTTGTTTAATTAAATATTATTTGTTATAAAATTATTATTTATAATGTATAGTATTTAAATATATTCATTTTCGTGAAATACCTATGCATTTTTGGTACTCTTAAATTGAGACACGTTTCCGATCCCCGCTATACGATTTGAGCAGAGATGCCGCCATTATTAATGGGTTAAAAGCGTTATTTAATAGGGGTTATTCTTATATTTTTCGTTTTAATTTTGCATAATCTTTTATATTTATTATGTACTAATTTCAAAAAAATAAGAAAATTTTATCGTAACATTATGAAATTTGCAAAAATAGATAGTTTCTATAATGTTAACTCGTGGGAGACAGGTAGCACAGGTAGCACGGGTGGGAGTCTGCCTCACGAGTGTATATGTATGTATGTGGCAACATATATATATCATCATATATACATATATATATATATATATATTGCTGCTACTAACTAACTATATATATATATATATATATATATATATATATATAATATATATATATATATATATATATATATATATATATATATATATATATATATATATATATATATATATATATATATATATATATATATACTTTATAAAAAAACGAATATATATTATATAATCCCAACATATATATATAACCGTCGCCAGGGGATGTTCAGGAGGTCTGAGCACCCCGAAGTTAAGTTAACTTTCTAATTTTTTTATTTTATTTCTTGAGTCACTCAACTTTAATTTATTAAAATAACAAATTTAATAATCAAAGTAAATTAGAAATGAGGAAAATATTATATTTGTGGTTCTTCAAGATTTCTTAAGTTTAGTGACTGTTGAATGCCCATAAGGTGAATCTCCAGCGAAGATAATACGACGATTGTATAAAAAAAAATAGTGATTTTCTGATTGAAAAATAATATGATGGTGCAGCAGAAGCAGTGAAGAAAAGTTTTGGAGGCATTCAAGCTGTCGAAAATATCCATCGTCATTGTAAGTTTATTGACATTCACATCCGTGTGGAGTACAACACATTAAAAATTATTTACACTGGATACTATTTTAGATCATTTGACGATTATTTTAATTGAAAAAATTGAAAGGAATTAATTTCCCTGAGACAGAATTTACAAATCTGATACAAATGTGCGAAACAAGGTGGGAGGGAAGTTAAGATTTAGAGAAGTTTTTAAAATAATTGCTGAAGTTTTAGAAGAGCTTGAGATGGATCAAGATATCGAAACTTCTTTAAAAACCTCAAATCTTTCGAAATCTTAATAAATCACGAGCGAATTGGTTATAAATATAACTATCTGACTTCAACTTTAACTATCTTTAATTATCTTTATCTATCTTTAACTATCTGACTTCAGCTTTATTTTCCTTCATTCTTCTGTTACATGCTACATTGCAGTTTCTATCATTGATGACCGCAACTGCTCATAATCATATTAAAAATATGATATTTGTTTTGAGAAATTTTAGGGCAAACATCGCTGAAAAATTTTCAAGCATTTTGAAAGTTGCAACAGAACTTGTGCTTTCTGTTAATGACGAAAGGAGAATGTATATGAATGAGAGTGATTGAGAATATGAGGGAGATATGAGTGAGAATGAGAATGAGCAATGAAAATATGTAGCCCATGTTATCTGGATAATGAATTGAAATTTATTAAAAACATGTTTAGATCATTGTAATATCCAGAATATGCTACAAACAAAGCTTTTCATAAAGCAAGAAAAAAAATTATACTCATTGAGTGGAACTATTCAAAAAACATAAAAAGGATGAAATAAAGGTTATTCGCTCTCATATCGAACCAGAATTGAATTTTTTTTTATCAAATTCAGTATCAATAATTCAGTCCGTTCCAAACACTCTTAGGAAGAAATTTATGTCAAAATTTCAATTAAATAATGAAGATAGTAATTCAGGAATTTATAGTATAGCTTGCAATAACTGTGATGAAAAGTATTTCGGTGACGATGATTTCTAAAGACGTGCATATCAACATGGATATAGCCTGAGGTGTGGAGACCGCAACTCTGCTTTGTACCAGCATATGAATGAGCATAATCATGCGATCAATATGAATTCCGCTAAAATAATTTTATCTTGCAAAAATGTTGAGAAAAGAAAATTCATTGAATCATTTATTATAAAAACACAAATAACAAAAATCCAGGAGAAATAAAAATTGATAACCTGTTAAATAATTTATTAATGGAGGAAAAACGTTATAAAGGTCTTCTTGGAAAAATACATTACCAGCTTGGTCGAACCAACTAAAGCTTTCCAGTGTTCATATTAGAATTTATTCCTCTTTTGCAGTTCATAATTCCTTGAATAAATATATTATAACATATATATATATATATATATATAATATAAAATATATATATATATATATATATATATATATATATATATATATATATATATATATATATATATATATATATATATATATATATATATATATATATATATATCTAATAAATATATATTAATATATATATATATAAATATATATATATATATATATATATATATATATAATATGTAATAATAATATACTATATAACAATAACCTTAATAACAACATATATATATACTGCTATATATATATATATATATATATATATATCTCAAATAATAATACTGAAGATTTATCCTTAAATGTATTTTTCGCAAATGCCTTAAGGGAAATGGATTGTATAAAAATTCCCATTAAAATTCATTGATTTATAATAAACATAAAAGAAAACATTCAAAAAACCCGTTCAATAGGACATTAAAAAAAAACATCCAATTTAAAAATATCATAAGCCTTTTCTGCCCTTAATTCTTTTCAGTTTGCATTTGAATGAATTGAATTAGTTCTTTTTTATACAGTTTTGCTACCACCCACGGGAGGAGCGAAACGGAGACCCAAAGGTCATGACCGATTCACTTTCAAGTCATAATTCCTCCAGATTTCCATTCACTAATTCTTTCCAATCTCAATTTTTATTTATAGAGAAAGGTTTCATCATTTTTTTACACTATTGTTAGAACAACGAACATTACTATACTTAGTAATCTCAAGAAAAGCCGTACT
>JABUQX010043799.1:30000-35188 GCA_015478945.1 Trachelipus rathkii
ATATATATATATATATTTCGTTATATATATAGTATATATTATTATACTATATATATAGTATATATTATATATAATATATATATCTATATATTATTTATATATCTATATTTACTACATATTCATATTTGTATATAATTATAACTCTTTATATATATATATATTATAATATGAATTATATACTATATTTATCTTATACTATTATTAGTACTATAAAATATATATATATATATTATATATAATATATATATTTTTTATATATAGTTATATATATTTTATATATATACTATATATAAACTGTAATATTACTATATATTTATATATATTATATATATATCTATATAGCTATATATAATATATATATAATAATATATACTTTACTATATATATATTATCTACATATATTATGATTAGTATAAGTATATATTCCATATATATTATTATAATAATATATATATGAATATATATTATTTTATATATACGTATTATATAGGGTATATTATAGTATTTTATTATATATATTTTTATATCTTATATATATTAATTATATATATATATTATATAATATCTATATGTATATATACGGTATATAGTATTATATTATATTATATATATTTATTATATTTATATACTATATATATATAATATTAATTATCTTATTTATTATATATATATATGTATATATTTATTATATATCTATATATATATATAAATATTTAATTATATATATTAATTTGTATATAAATCTATTTTCTATTATATTATTATATAGAGTATATTTATTTAGATACCTATATAATTATATTTTATATATATATTATTATGTACATATTTATTTATATGTATATTTATATATATCTAATACATATATTTTTATATATATATATATATATACTATTATATTAGATATATTATTATATATGTATATTGTATATATATATTTTGATATTATCCTATTTATATATATATAACTTTATATTTATATAATATATTAATTTTATATTAATTAGATATATATATATATATATATTTATATATTTATTATTATATATTATATATATAATTTATATTATATACTATATTATATAATATATATATATATACTATAATATATAAATATATATAATAGATATATATTAATATACTATATATATATTATATTATGTATATATTATAAATATATACTATTATAATATATATATTATATAATTACTATATATTAATACGAATTTAAAAAATCAGGAACAATTTCATTAAAGTAATTCTCAAGTGTTATTAAAAATAATAATTCCTTTTCAATATTGAATTCTGAAAGTATCTATTTCTGATAATCTGCTGTTATATATATAATATTAGTATAATATATATACATTATTTATATATTATATATATATATATATATATATATATATATATATAGTATATATATTATATAATATAAATATATATATAATTAATATATATAATATACTTTTATTTGGTATATAAGTTGTGTGTGTGCGTGTGTGGTGTGTATAGTGTGTGTGTTGTGTGTTGTTGTGTGGTGAGTGTGTGTGTGTTGTTGTGTAGCATTTTAATCTTTAGTTATTGCAATAATTAGCCAATGTTATGATATCTTTTTGTTAAATATTACTATGTTAATGTAAAATTAACATTGATAGTTAGAAAATTATGCTTGAAAAAGTGTGAATAGGTACCTTTGTATGTAATTTAGTTACTTAATGTTGTTTAAGTATGAACTTTGCTTTTGTTAGCAGTTTTATTAATGCGTATGGTATGTTAGGTTTGTCCGTTGTTATATTATATCTTCTTAGTTCAGGATTATTGATATGATTAGATTAAAGACGAAAAAACATAGTGCTGTGAGTGCAAAATTCTTGGCACTGTATGCAAAACTCTTGGCACGTTATGCTGAAATTTTTTTGTTAATATTACTATGTTAACTGTGTAAAATTAACATTAGGATTTGTTAGAAATATGTTTGAAAGTGTGATATAGTTACGTTTGTTTGTATGTTAGTACTTGCTGTTGTTTAAGAAATAGATTATTTTGGCTATGTTATCAGTTTATTCGTGTTGTGTGTTGTGTGTGTGTGTGTGTGTGTGTGTTGTGTGTGTGTTGTGCGGATGGTATATTCGTGGTTTATCGATAGTTTCTTGATAGGTTTTAATTGTTTAAATAATTTTTGTTTAAAACTTTCAATAGATTTTTTTTTTTTTTTTTTGTGTTTATCTAAAATGAAACGCGAAATATGACTTGAATCATGGATCACGGATGGGTGGGTTGACTGTTTGATTTACTGATTTACTGCTTTAGGGTGTATAAAATGCAAAATTTGGAATAAAAACTTTGGTATTTTATATAGTTTATGTATCATATATTAATATATATTTATATAACTAATATTTATATACTATATATATATATATATATATTATATATATATATTATATATATATATATATATTATATATTATATATATTTATATATATTATATATATTTACTTATAATAATTTTTATTTATATTAATATACTCACTAATATGACTACTACCCTAATATATATAGTATATGCCATATAATTATATATTATATATATATATATACTAGTAGTTTTATTATATTATTATAATATAATATATACTATATATATATATTAGTTTGTATTTTATATATATACTATATATATATATATTTATATTATTATACATATATTATATATATCATATATATATATATATTATATATAATTATATTATTACTAGTATATATATTTATAATAATGATGATATATATATACATATATATATATTATATATAATATATTGTATATATTAGTATATATATATATAATACTATCAATTTTATTATTACTATTATAGTATGTATATTATATCATTATTATATATATAATATAAAGATTATCATATATATATATTTGATTATACTATATATATATATATAATTATGATATATAATTATATATTATATATAGGTTATATATTACAGTATATTAATTTATATGTATATATAACTATATATTAATATATATATATATATAATATAGTATCTATATATATGATATATATATATAATATAATATATATATATATATATATACTATATATATATATATATTAATATATAGATATATATATAGTATATATTATATATATATATATAATATAGTATAGTATTTATATATATATAGTATGATTATATATATATCATATATAGTATTATAGTATCTGTCTATATACATATATATATATACTATAGTATTAAATACATATATATTATATATATTTTTATATTATAAGGTATATATATATATATTATTATATATTAGCATTACCGTCTAGTTATATATATATATATAAATATATACTATAATTTTATATTATATACAAGGGTGTCTCAGCGAATACGTAACAGCTGTGTATCGCGTGAAGTATTCGGCGTATGTGACAAAATTTTTCTAAATAAAACTGTGTCCCTTTAATTAGCTCTACGAGGTGGAACAGTTACAGTTTATTTTTGCGCATGCGCAGTAGTCCAAATGAGCGGAACTATGGTTTTTTTGAATGGAATGGTATATTTTTTATTCCAGATTTGAAATGTACGTACGAAATTATACATTAATTACTGAAGACACTTTTACCTACAGTGTATACCTTACACGCTATCCACGTTCAAAACATTGAATCGCTACTGGTGTATACGACACACATACTTA
This sequence comes from Trachelipus rathkii, assembly GCA_015478945.1. Taxonomy (NCBI): domain Eukaryota; kingdom Metazoa; phylum Arthropoda; class Malacostraca; order Isopoda; family Trachelipodidae; genus Trachelipus; species Trachelipus rathkii. The sequence continues at coordinate 33,735 of JABUQX010043799.1, forward strand.
TATTAACGCATATACCGTATGGTAATGAAGGAACTTACGAACCAAGTAACCTTTCGGACATTACGTTGAAGTAAATTTGGGTGCTTAGAACCAAATCGTGAAACACATAGATACTGTAATGTTGGTATAGTGAACGACATGCCTCGCGATGTGTACTCAGACGACGAAAAACGAGCCATGGTTGAATTGTACATTGCAAATAGAGACTTGTGGCTACCCGTGAATTCCATCCATTTGCAATGTACAATTCGACCATGGCTCGTTTTTCGTCGTCTGAGTACACATCGCGAGGCATGTCGTTCACTATACCAACATTACAGTATCTATGTGTTTCACGATTTGGTTCTAAGCACCCAAATTTACTTCAACGTAATGTCCGAAAGGTTACTTGGTTCGTAAGTTCCTTCATTACCATACGGTATGTGCGTTAATATAAGTATGTGTGTCGTATACACCAGTAGCGATTCAATGTTTTGAACGTGGATAGCGTGTAAGGTATAAACTGTAGGTAAAAGTGTCTTCAGTAATTTAAATGTATAATTTCGTCAACGTACATTTAAATCTGGAATAAAACAATATACCATTCCATTCAAAAACCATAGTTCGCGCTGCATTGGACACTGCGCATGCCAAAAATAAACTGTAACTGGTTCACCTCGTTAGAGCTAAATTACAGGACACAGGTTTTATTAAAGAAAATTTTGTCACATACCAATACTTCACACGATAGCACATGCTGTTACGTTATTTCGCTGAGACAACTGTATATATATATAATATATATAATTATATTATATATAATATATATATATATATTATATAGTATAATATATATATAATATATATATATATAATATAATATATATATATATATATATATATATATATATATTATATATATATATAAGATATATATAATATATATATATATACTATATATATATATATAATATAATATATCCTATATTAATACACTAATACTTCATACTTAATTACAGTTATATATATTATTATAGGATTATAGTATGTATGGGGTGTTGTGTGGTGTGTGCATGTGCGTGTGGCGTGTGCGTGTGCCGTGTTGCGTGTGCTTGGGGGGGTTTTTTTTTTTTTTTGGCGTGGGGGGATTTTGGCCGGTTTGGGGGGGGTGAAAAAATGTTACCTTGGTTTATTCAATTGTATATCATCCATTGTATAAAGATAATAACCAAGAAAAACAGTAACAAACACACACCCACACCACACATAAACAACAGCATAGCACGCACACACACAACACAAAAAATATATATAATATATCTATATATATATATATATATATTATAGCATAATATATATATTATATAGTATATATATATATAATATCATTATAATATATATAGAAGTATAGCAGAGCCCATCTTGCATTCCAATAATTACCCGCCCAAAATTACCAAAAACCCACCCGCAAATAT
>JABUQX010043800.1:0-19409 GCA_015478945.1 Trachelipus rathkii
AGCATTAAACGTGAAGTAACAGTCGCCCAAGTGATCCCTTCCATTTTAGCACTAAATCTATTTTTAAATAAGGCAATTAAAGCAAAAGCTTCTATGGAATAATTACACTCGTTGAAGAGCTTAAGAAATCAGTAGAAAAAAGACTTTCTAAGTTTTCTATGTGATAATCTTTGTGTGTAGCTACTTTCTTAGATCTGCGATTCAAGCTAATTTTTCAACATGAATCAGATGAATCAGTAAAAAAATATGGTCGTTGAGGCATAGAGAAATGCATGAAATTTAGCTCCTGACTCTCTCTTCTGCTGACGATGATTCACGTAATGATGAAAGTGAAGCTGAAGGTTTCATTTTCACTTCTTTAATGGATTGTTTTAAAGAAATTGCTGCATCAAAATCGTCATATAGAAAAGAAAGTGAGAGGGAAAAAAGAAAGTCCCATTCTTCTGACGATGTGATTATTGTACATAAAAGTAAAAGGCTACATACGGAATTACATCAAGAAATAAACAAATATATAAGTTTGCCTACTTTGACCAGTGATGACAATGATATTCCCTTCAATTGGTGGAAAAACACTGGAAATAGTTTTATGAATTTAAAAAAACTAGCAATAAAATACCTTTCAGCTCCACCGTCATCAGTCGAAGTGAAAGAATATTTAGAACAGGAGGAAATATTATAGTACAATAAATAGGTTATACTGAAAATGGAGAACTATTTAATGTTCTGTCATTTTGTAACTAGAGCTTATTCAAAAGAGAGTTTTTTAGTTTAAAATCTTTAACTACGAAACTTTTCAATTTTCATTTAATTATTTTTAATATGTGAATGGTTTGCAATAGGTAAGAAATAGTTATTTACTTTTTGTTTTATTACTTTGTATATAACACTGGTAAACATGAAATTTCTTGGACGGGGTTTCGCAATTGATTATTGATGTGCTGATTCCAAAAATGTAATCGGTTTTTGCATATCACATCGCATTTGTGAGATATTGTGTGTAACACAGATTTGTAAAATTTTATGATTTTACCTTTTTCAAGAGGGTCTATCACAATTATTGGGATATATATATATATATATATATATATATATATATATATAGATATATATATATATATAACATATATATATATATATATATATATATCTGCTCATATACTATATGCTATATACTGCTGCTGCTGCTGCTCAACTATATATCTCTTATATATATATATATATATATATTTTTATATATATAGAGGAGAAACAAATCGCAATGATATGATACATGTCTTTAATAGATATATATTAAACATATAATACAACTATGAATAAAGAGTATATGGGACAATAATGAATGTAATAGAAGGAATGGGTTTAGTTAATGTAAACATAACCTACGATAGTAGTAACTTTCTCTTCGTAGACGATCTACTGTGCATAGCACGTCTGGAATATCCCTCATCAGCTCCAACAATAGTCGGCCATCATATTGATATCCCACTTGCCTTGGTAACGTCCTTCCATGAACTTTAGATCTTGATGGAAGCGTTCACCCTGCTCATCACTAACATCGCCTAGGTTATCGGAAATTTTCTTAGGTGAGAATGTAAGTAGTGCAACTTTATACTCAATCTACATCCATGAGAATGAAAACTGTCTAGCAGTTCCTGTACAATGTTAGTGGTTCTCTGCTTTCCTGTTCCCCAGAAAATTCTGTGCTACATCTGAAAAAGCATTCCACGCTCTTGCCTCTAACAAAGTCATTGTTGTAGCAAAGGCAGCATCACGGAGGAGTGTCCGTATTTGTGGGCCATCAAATATCCCAGCTTTTTCTTCTCGTGCCACTCAGACCAGGAAACGTTGAGCACTATAGCGGAAGCATTCATCATCGGTCCAGGGCCTTCACAAATTGCTTCATCAAACCAAGTTTATGTGTAGTGGAGTAAAGATGATGTTTTCTCTCTGCACAAGTGGTTCACGTACGTGTTCCTGTCACCTGGCGTCAAAGTTTCCCTCGGTGGCCATTCTCTTTTTGGTCCAATGATCCTTTGCCGCCCGGCTGTCCCAATAGCACAGGAAGCAGGATATTTGGTGAAACCTGCACTTGCTGACCGAGCAAAATCACCATTTGGTCGACGCATATTTACCATCCATGTACCCGATATTGTAGCCTCTCCAAACTGTCTTGATTTTTGCATACTCCTCTCATCCGTACCGAGTATACCCTACTGGAACCGAAACATACCTGTTGCCGTTGTGTAACAACACACACTTTAAACTGCTCTTGGAAGTGTCAATAAACAGTCGCCACTCACCTGCATCGTATGCTGGGAGTCCCATAGCGAGTAGTAGGCCTGCAGCTTCACTGCAATACACAAGGTTAACATCTGACTGGAAGAGGCCTCCACATTTCGCTTCTCTGTTACGATAAAATGTTACTCTTGTGCCATTGTCTAATAGTCATTTTCATGCAACCTCGAAGCCAACAGCTCAGGACAACTTCGGCAAATACAACTCTCATACAAGATCGTTCAGTTCACCCTGGGTGAACAATGACGGACCATCCGACTGTATTTCAGATGGATGATAGACATCATCAAGGTCATTGGCATCCATACATGTAGATGTACTAAAGTTACCACATGCTTCCCGAATATCGACCGCAGTAAACTTGTTGCTACTGTAGATATATGCGGAAGGTAACGTCTATACAGCCTACGCAGTGAGGACATAAATTTTGTCATTCTCGGGAAAATGCAAAAATGAGGATCCATGATTGCACGAGAACGGGATTTGATACCCAGCAAATCCAGAATATACTGTAATCAGCACCTCCAGGTACTTTATATCTGGTACAGTCCATCAAGAAAAATTTCGCCTTTTTGTTGACCAGTGTAAGTTTTCTTTATTTTTATAAATGGATAATGAACTTTGAAATAGCTATTCGGCCGAATAGCGAAGTAATTATTCGGCCGAATATTCGGTATTCGGCCTATTCAGCCAAAAAATGAATAGAGTAAATAAAATGGGGTGTAAGACAGCAGAATAAGAGTATATATATATATATATATATATATATATATATATATATATATATATATATATATATATATATATATTTTTTTATATTATATATATATATATAAAAAAAATAATATATATAGGTCAACTATATATACTGTATATAATATATATATATATATATATATATATATATACGTTACGTTATTCTAGGTTAGGTTAGGTTTGATTAGGTTAGGTTAGCTTAGGTAAGGTTAGGTTGGGTTAGGTTAAGTTAGGTTAGGTTAGGTTAATAACTAATTTGAAGCACTACTTTAATGTTAGACGGGAAGCAGATAAAAGAGAATTCGTTCTTTTGGAAATCGGGTCGTGAATATTTTGTCTTACATCTAAAAAAAAAAAAAAATTTCTCTTAATTTGTATATTGAGCACTGACGTTTGCAGTTTACAGATTTCATTTCGCTTATTAAAAAACAGAAATTCTGAGCAAATCCTAAGAGCTCGTGCTCATTACTAATTAAAGCAAATAAATCCTTCAGCAACATATTTACGCAAGAACTTGAACATTCAAACTGCTTGAAATTTTTTTAGCAACAATATTGAAATTGAAACTTATTTATTATTTATATATATTTTTTTTATCGCCCTTCATTTTATTTCCTCTTCACTTTCCAGTATGAAAATGTTCGCTGATTTCAAATATGTATTCATTTTTTATGTAGCTATCGTAGTTTTTTAGATACAGGTATCCCCTAATCTGAAGGCTGATATATATATATATATATATATATATATATATATATATATATATATATATATATATATATATATATATATATATATATATATATATATATATAACTACTTTCACCACTATATAACAATAATATATATATATATATCGATGGCGACTCTAGTAACTTTACTAATCATTGCTTATATCTCTCTCTCTCTCTCTCTCTCTCTCTCTCTCTCTCTCTATATATATATATATATATATATATATATATATATATATATATATATATATATATATATATATATATATATATATATATATATATATATATATATATATATATATTATTTATATATATAACACACAATAATATATATATAATATGTATAATAATATATATATATATATATATATATATATATATATATATATATAAACTAGAATAATATATAATAATAATATATATATATATATTAATATTTAATAAGATACATAAGACTATATTGAATAAGCTCATTCTACATATATATATACATAATAATATATATGAAAACATATATATATATATATATATATATATATATATATATATATATATATATATATATATATATATATATATATATATATATATATATATATATATATATATATATAATATATATATAAATATATTTATATATATACATATATATATATATATAAGAACAATAATATATATATATTAGTGATGCAGGTAACATCCGCATCCGCATCCGCATCCGCGGAGCATCCGCACATTATTAAAGATCCGCATCCGCATCCGCATCCGCGCTTTACCCTGCGGATGTTGCGCGGATGTTTATTGTCGAGATTTGATAAAGAATTTTATTATAAAAATACTTAAGATGAATCTGAAAAATAAAATAAAAATGTAAATGAGTTGAAGGCAATTCAAAAACGGCTTGATATTCCATATCTTAATGTTATCAAAGACATTCCAACTCGCTGGAATAGTACACTTCATATGATGGAAAGAAGTATTGCTCAAAGAACTTCTTGCTTCGTACGCCAGTTCGTATTCCAAAGTTAACAATCTTATTAATTTGGAAAATGACATCATATCACACTGCATTAAGCTATTGAAACCATTTGAAGAAACTACCAAAAAAATCAGCGCCTCTACAGCTTCTGTCTCTTATGTAATACCATTAATTTCAACGCTAAGGAAGCATTTTGAACCATCTTCAAATGAAAATGATGACGGTTTAAAAAGAGTGAAAGATGTAATTAAACTAGAGGTAGAAAAACGCTTCGGTTCTGTGGAAATTAATGACATTCATACTATTGCAACTTACTTAGATTCCCGTTATAAAGCAAGTTTTTTTGTAACGATCTTAGAACAAGTTAAATCGTTACTTTGTGTTGCAGTTGAAAAACTTCAATCCGAAAAGTCTATTAATTCGCCACCCATTAAAAGGAAAAAAACAAAATCTACAGAACCAACACCTTCTACAAGTAAATCAATAACAGATTCACTGAATTTCTACAGTCCAGTAGTGATGAAGAAACACACGCATTACCAAAAGATGTAGTACAAATGATTGAAAACTATCACCAAGAAAAACAATTAGATTCAAATGATGATCCAATCAGTTGGTGGAAAGTTAAGCAAAATGTTTACCCACGCTTGAGTAAACTTGCAAGGAAAACTTCAATCCAAACAGTCTATTAATTAGCCATCCATTAAAAGGAAAAAAAATGAAATATACAGAACCAACATCTTCTACAAGTAAATCAATAACAGATTCACTGGAAGAATTTCTACAGTCCAGTAGTGATGAAGAAACACACGCATTATCAAAAAATGCAGTGCAAATGATTGAAAACTATCACCAAGAAAAACGACTAGATACAAATCAAATGACGATCCTATCAGTTGGTGGAGTGTTAATTAAGCAAAATGCAAATGTTTACCCACGCTTAAGTAAACTTGCAAGGAAATACCTGGCCTGTCCTCCAACTAGTGTTCCAAGTGAGAGAGTATTTAGCAATGCTGGTCTATTATATGATGAAAAGAGAAACAGACTCAGCAGAGAAGGCAGAAGAGGTAGAAAAATTGATGTCTCTCAAGCACAACCTTCCCATATTTGAATTTCAATACTAGTGCAAAAAGTATATAATCCATGTAAAATCTCTTTCATTAAGGTCGGAGGTTAGGAAAAGAGGTTGATGGGGTCCATTTGAGTTGGGTCCCGTCCTGCACCCTGGTAACAATTATATTAATAGATTGTGGCTAAAACTCGATATATATATATATATATATATATATATATATATATATATATATATATATATATATATATATATATATATATAATAATATTATAAATATAAATATATAATATATATATAATAATATATATATATAAAATATATATATATATATATATATATATATATATATATATATATATATAATATATATATATATATATATATGTATATATATATATATAATATATATATAATAATATATATATATAACAACATAAATACCATAATCTATATATATATATATATATATATATATATATATATATATATAACTCTAATAATATGTATATATATATAATAACATATATATATATATATATATATATATATATTAAACATCCGCATCCGCATCCGCATCCGCGGATATTAAAATCAAACATCCGCATCCGCATCCGCATCCGCGGATGCGACTCCACCTGCAGCATCACTGGTATATATATATATATATATATATATATATATATATATATATATATATATATATATATATATATATATATATATATATATTATATATATATATATATATATATATATATATATATATATATATATATATATATATATATATATATTAACTAACCCATAAAATAATATTTAATTTAACACAATATTTTATTTCATTAATAATTAAAAACTGTTAAAATAACAGAAGGATAGGGGGGAGAAAAACCTTTCCCCAAAAGCCTTTCTGTCCTTTCAGGACTTTATTCAATCAAGGTATCACACGCAATAACTTCTTGATATATGAATGATCACTGACTGGGTAAAGTTTGAGTTTGTTGGTTGTCTTCTTTGAGATTTTTCAAAATGATTTTCCATTTTTTATCTGTTAACAATATATTATTAAGGATGGGATCAATCTTTATTTCACCCTCTATTATATTCATATGTTGCTGCTTAGTATTGTAGATCAACATGCTTTCTATTAATTTTCGTTTGAATGTATTGCTATTTTTATGTATGATCGAGTGATTATTTTTGTTAATAAGATGATTAAGACTCTCTCTATGTTTGACGAGGGCCGAGTTTAGGGTACCCTTTTGTAAGTCATGACCATGATGACTTATTCTCCTCTCCACATCAACTGATTCCCCTATATAAAAATCGGAACAAGAGGAGCACTTTATGCTATAAACTCCCTGAATGGGTAGAGCCTGTGTGGGGTCTGAAACCGGATTTCTTTGTTGCAAGAGCGTCTTTAAATTCGTAATTTTCTTCACAGGATGCACATTAGAAGGAAGTAAACTTTTATAGGTATGAAATTTATCAGAGGGTATATTAATATATAATTTTTGATCTGAGTTGGGGTTAGGGTTATGTAATTGATTAAAAAAGGACTTTTTTGCCATGTTAAGTGCTTTGTAGTAAGTATTTTCTGGGTAATGAAGTTTATGAAAAATGTTCTTTATATTTTTAAGTTCATGTTCCAGTTCCGAGGGGCTGCAGATCCTATATGCTCTCAGGATTTGGGAGGAAAATATTGACAATTTTGTACTATAAGAATGGACAGAAAACCAATTTATGTAGGAGTCCACGTGGGTAGGTTTTCTATAAACAGTTGTGATTGGACTTGAATTTTCATCTATTTTTATCAGAATGTCCAAGAAAGGAAGAACATCATTAGTGGCACGTTCTATTGTAAATTTAATTGAATGAATATGATGATTAAGATGTTCTAGAAGGGCGTAGGGGTCCAAGTGAAGAGGCAACGCAACAAACACGTCATCCACGTATCTTTTCCAAAAAATATCTGAATAGGTTGGGTGATTGAAAATGAAACGTTTCTCAAAAAACTCCATAAAAATATTGCTTAGGGTCGGGGACAAAGGGGAACCCATGGGAAGACCTGACAATTGCTTATAAAATTTTCCTTCGAAATGGAAAAAGTTATGTTCGGTTAAGAGGATTACTAGTTGTTTAATACTATTAAAAGGAATGTCAAACCTTATATTCTTTTCTGATATATACTCCTCCAACCAATCAAGCGTTAGATGGACTGGAACATTAGTAAATAAAGACACTACGTCAAAACTTAAAATGTTGGTATTTTGCAATTGAGTAGTGTTAAGTGATGAAACAAACTGCTGGCTATTTTTTATATGGCTGGAAGATATAGTACCCACAAGAACACTCAACTGCTTATTAAGCCACTTTGCTAATTTATATGTAACATTATTTATATTAGAGATGATGGGGCGAAGGGGTATATTATCTTTATGAAGTTTCGGCAACCCGTAAAAAGTTGCTATTTTGGGAAGGTATACTAAGAGATTTTTTTGTAAATTTTCATCATCTTTCAATATTATTTGCAGTTTTTGTTTAAATATTCTTTGCGATGATAGGAGGGGGTTTTTATTTAACGGAGAATAAACATTCCGGTCTGAAAGTATATGATTAGCTTTTGTTGAATAATCTAACTTATTCATAATAACCATTTTATTTCCTTTGTCTGCTCTTGTAATATGTAAGCTTTTGTTATTTTTCAAATCATGAAGAGCTTTTGTAAATCTATTCGGAAGAAAATGAGCGGATCTATTGTTAATGTCATTAAATACGTAACCTTTAAGCAAATCATAGTTAATATTTAATCTATTATTATTGTTTTGAAATTTTTCTATGCTCCAAAGAAACTCCGTCAGGTTATCATCATAACCCACACCAAATGAAGGACCAAGTGAAAGTACTAGTTTTTGATCCATCGACAAATTACAATGTGAAATATTAACATAAAACTCCTCGTTTCCCATCTCATTCCATATACTATTTTTAAAAATGCTTTCCAATCTATTAACACTCTTCCTCGTCACTGTTATCATATAGATTCTCAATAAATGGTGAGAAGAGTCCAAGACTTGACTTAAAATTTGGTCGGAGAAATTATTATATCTTAGGTAAAATTGTAAGTTACGGAAAGCAACATTCGTATCATAGAAAAGCTTATTCTTAGTAAAGTTCGAGTCTCTTATGTAACATTTTAATACCTCCTCCTGCCAAATCGGGAAAGGGGAATCATGAGAACGTGACAGAAAACTATTTAAAAGATTATTAGGAATCACTTTTTCAGACAAACATTGTTTCAGAAATTGGTTGTACGATTTGGACTTATTTGCTTTAAGAAGACAATCCTTATAATGTAATATTAAACGTTGGAAAGGGGGATTGTTATTTAAAAAATTAATGAAATTTATATGACAATGCGTGTGCTCATTTTCTACCGAATAGATTTACAAAAGCTCTTCATGATTTGAAAAATAACAAAAGCTTACATATTACAAGAGCAGACAAAGGAAATAAAATGGTTATTATGAATAAGTTAGATTATTCAACAAAAGCTAATCATATACTTTCAGACCGGAATGTTTATTCTCCGTTAAATAAAAACCCCCTCCTATCATCGCAAAGAATATTTAAACAAAAACTGCAAATAATATTGAAAGATGATGAAAATTTACAAAAAAATCTCTTAGTATACCTTCCCAAAATAGCAACTTTTTACGGGTTGCCGAAACTTCATAAAGATAGTATACCCCTTCGCCCCATCATCTCTAATATAAATAATGTTACATATAAATTAGCAAAGTGGCTTAATAAACAGTTGAGTGTTCTTGTGGGTACTATATCTTCCAGCCATATAAAAAATAGCCAGCAGTTTGTTTCATCACTTAACACTACTCAATTGCAAAATACCAACATTTTAAGTTTTGACGTAGTGTCTTTATTTACTAATGTTCCAGTCCATCTAACGCTTGATTGGTTGGAGGAGTATATATCAGAAAAGAATATAAGGTTTGACATTCCTTTTAATAGTATTAAACAACTAGTAATCCTCTTAACCGAACATAACTTTTTCCATTTCGAAGGAAAATTTTATAAGCAATTGTCAGGTCTTCCCATGGGTTCCCCTTTGTCCCCGACCCTAAGCAATATTTTTATGGAGTTTTTTGAGAGACGTTTCATTTTCAATCACCCAACCTATTCAGATATTTTTTGGAAAAGATACGTGGATGACGTGTTTGTTGCGTTGCCTCTTCACTTGGACCCCTACGCCCTTCTAGAACATTAATCATCATTTCATTAATTAAATTTACAATAGACGTGCGACTAATGATGTCTCTTCCTTTTCTTTGACATTCTGATCAAATAGATGAACAATTCAAGTCAATCACAACTTTTATAGAAAACCTACCACGTGACTTCCTACATAATTGTTTTCTGTCCATTCTATAGTACAATTGTCATATTTTCTCCAAATCTGAGAAGCATATCGGATCTGCAGCCTCGGAACTGGAACATGGATACTTAAATATAGAGAACATTTCTTGCCATTAATCTTCATTACCAGAAATACTTCTACAAATGCAACTTAACAATGGCAAAAAGTCCTTTTTCCCAATCAATTACTAAACCCTCACCCAATAAGCGATCAAAAATTATATTATAATATACCCTCTGATAAATTTCATACCTATAAAAGTTTACTACCTTCTAATGTGCATCCTGTGAAGGAAAAATTACGAATTTAATGACGCTCTTGCAACAAAGGAATCGGTTTCAGACCCAGACAGGCTCTACCCTTCAGGGAGTTTATAGGCATAAAGTGGTCCTGTTCCGATTTTTATATTAGGGAATCAGTTATGTGGAGAGGAGAAATACAGTCATCATGGTCATGACATTCCAAAAGGGTACCTAAACTCGCCCTGCAAACATAAGAGGAGTCTTAATCATCTTATTAACAAAATCATCACTCGAGTCATACATAAAAATAGCATACCATTCAGCACGAAATTAATAGAACAGCATGTTGATCTATCAATACTAAGCAGGACACTATGAATATAAAGAGGGTGAGATTAAGAATTGATCCATCCTTAATAAGTATATTGTTAAACAGATGAAAATGCAAAATCATTTTGAAAAATCTCAAAGAAGACAACCAACAAACTCAAACTTTACCCAGTGATCATTCATATATCAAGAAGTTATTGCGTGTGATACCTTGATTGAATAAAGTCCTGAATAGGACAGAAAGGCCTCTCCTTCAAAGGGTTTTTCTCCCCCCCTATCCTTTTGTTGTTTTAACAGTTTTTAATTCAATTAATGAAATAATTGTTGTGTTAAAGTAAATATATTTTAGGGGTTAAGTTTATTTATATATATATAATATATATTAATATATATATTACTATAATATATATATATTATATCATATATATTATATATATATAATATATAATATATTATATATATATAATATATATATATTATATCATATATATATGTTACTTAATAGTTTTGCATCCCAACGTAACCCAAGTTTTTAAAAAAAATAATTAAACAAAAATAAAATGTATTTTCAACATGCTGGGATTCGATTTTCTATCCCCCGGTTCAGTATTCTTCAGCAGACGCGGTACCCTGTTTGACCCTACGCCGAGGGAGCAGGAAGAGCACGTGATCTCCTTGGGGTTTATATTCCTAGAGGGGTATCGACAAGGTCTTCTTTTAGCTCGTCGTGACGTAGTGGTCAGTAGTATTGGTTCTACTTCGTAGGCTACCAAGGTCACAGTGTTCTGAGTGTTCTTATCAGCGATAGCTGATAAGAACACGTGTTTCGAGATAAGGTAATGGTTTTTTATGTAATTTTTTATTATTATCATTTTTTATTTATTTTTTATTTATTTTTATTTTTTATTTATTTTTTATTTATTTTTATTTATTATTATTATTAATTATTATTTTTTATTATATTATTATTTTATTATTATTATATTTTTATTATTATATTATTATTATTATTATTATTATTATTATTATTATTATTATTATTATTATTATTATTTTTTATTTTTTTTTTATTCATTTTCATTTTATGTTTATTTCTTTATTTGAATATATTCTGATCGGCAACATGTGCAGTAGCATCCGAAAGCGTTCGTTGGAGTTGAGTACCAAGAGCGCGTGGAAGCGCCCCAACCCCGAACTCCGACTCCGGCCTCGATTCCGGCTCCGACTCCGACTCCGCTTCTGCCAGAGCGAACGAATCTGGTTCAGTCTCTGAAGTTTTTCTTATTCTTATTTTTATTATTATTATTAATTATTAGAATTATTAGACACCGCTCCGGCTCAGCCTATGGCTCGATACTTATCTATCAATGGTTAAAGTTATCGATATCGGGGTTAAATTTGGAGGGGGGTTCGATGGTGACCGTAACATCGTCTACGACGAGGTTACGTCCCTGGGTCCCCGAAGGGGGACCCACCCAATTAAAAATAAAGTGTTCTCGTAATTGGTATAAATTTGGTGAGCAGGTTCAAGTTTGCACTTTTTAGAAATAGTTAACTATGGGACATCTGAGGAGTTGGTCCGGCACAGGTGCTGGAGTCGCTGCGGTGCCGAGTTAATAACATTCGTATAAAAACACTATTGGTGTGCTTTATATAGGTTATCGAAAAGACCGTAGAGCTCGACATATGAGGGTTTATAAAGTTCGTATAGGTGTCTATGACCCATTGAGGGGGGTCTGACTGAAAAAATCACGAGTGCAAAACAGAGGTCGAAAGAGGAATGGAAGGATGAAGGAAGAATAAGGAGGGAAAGAAGAAGAAGCAAATCGGACTCAGAGGAGTAGGAGTTGACAGCTGCACCGGTGCTGGCTCCCGGTGGGCGGTGCGAGTTATTAATACTTGTGTAATGAACAATAATTAGTGTCTTTATATTGTTATTGGGCTGTAGATTTCAAAAAAGCTAAAATAAGTGTTTCAGAACGGTTAGAAAAAAAAATAAAATAAAAATAAATAAATAAATAAATGAAATAATAAACTAAATAAATAATAAATAAAATTTCTTTATTCTTTTTGTTTTATAACTTACATATTTAACGTTTTTACATACCCTAAAGCGTAAAATCAGTAAAATCAATACCACATCCATACCCTCATACCCTTCTGTGAATCTATTGATCTATTGATCTAATTGATCTTTGAACTATTGATTCAAGTCAAATTTTTACTAAAATTGTATATGTTTTACAGACATAGAAAGCCGTAAATCAGTATATCAAACCACCATCCAACTACTCTCCTATCCATTTGGTGATCTATAGATCTATTAATCTTCTGCTCTTTGATTATTTGATGGCATAAATTGATCTATTTGAGTCTATGAATCTATTGCTTCAGGTTCATTATTTTACTAAAATTATCATGTTTTACATACCTGAAATCAGTAAATCAGTAAATCAAACCGGCCACACCACACTGCCCACAAATCATCTGATCTATATTTGATCTATTGATTCTATTGATTCAAGGTCACATTTGATGTATCCTTTGGATAACATAACGTTAAAAACAATCTCGTTAATGACACTGATCAACGAATATATGCTAATGTAGACAAAGTTTTCACATAATAAACTTACTTAGCATCATCTGAACTATAATATAATACACAACGACAAACCTGACACGCCTTAAACATGAATAAAGCATTGTTAAGTTACAAAGTTTCGCAATAACAACAGTAAATGTACCTAACATAACATAAAAAACGTAAACCTACTCACAGGTTCTGTTGGTCAGCCATATCTGAAACATGCTGTTTAATATATTTACATGGTAATATTGTAACTAATTTATACAGCAACATTGGCTTAGATTATCAAATTATGCGTTCAATGGATATTGCTAACGTAACAAAGTTTTCACATCAATGAAAGCAAACATCTCATTTGAACTATGAATAAATGTACACATTAGCAAAAATTAACATACCTTAAGCGTGAATAAACTGCTTAACATTAACAAAGTTCCATCTTACAACATTTGAGTATCTAATCATGCCATACCAAACGTAACTATGCATCTTCTGGTCAAACATATCCTTACATATCGATTGAATTTACTTACACATAGTACATTTAACTAAAAACTTTATCATAGCCTATACCTAATTATCATACCGCCGACTGAACCACCGATATATGATGCTAGGTGACACAGTTTCAATCATTAATAAAGTTACATAGCATCAATCTGAACTAAGAATATAATTACACGACAACCTAACAGCTTAAAACATGATAAACCTGTTTAACGTTAAACAAAATTTCGCACTTAAACAACAGTATAAGTAACTAAATTGCATGCAACGTAACCTATTATACTTTTTCAAAGCATATCCTAACATTTAACGTGTAACCTTACATTGACAGTACATTAGCAAAAATGTAGTCATAATCTATGATTCTCCGATTTAATCATGACAGACCACGAACCTAATGCTAACAGTAACAAAGTTTCATACTTAATCATAGTAACATTTAACAAAATCTTATCATAACTTACTTAAATATCATAATCCCAACAAATAATTGCAAACATAACAAAGCTCTATCCAAACATAACATAAAAAACAAAATTTTATCCAAACTAACATAAAAATAAGTATCTTTGAATAAATATCTTTGTAAAGTGTTATAGTTTACCCAATTTAAAGCAGTAAATATAATAAACCTACTCGTCAGACTCCCGGTCCCTCCTATCCACCCGTACACATACCTTTTGATTATTGAGCTAATGATTCAGGTCATCACAAATCGAGTATCATTTCGGAATGAACATAGTACAAAATAAGTTTTTATTACTAACCACGAAATAGCTAACGTGACATTGTTTTCACCATTAATAAAGTAACATAGCATTAACCGAACTAAGAATATAATGTACACTTAACAAAACCTAACACACTAGCGCTCGATAAACTACTACAGTACAAGTTCCATATTAACAACAGTAAGTAATAGAAGCGTAACGTAACCTATTCTTAATTTTTCAAGCATATCTCTAACAATCAATGTTAACTTTTAACATTAACACTATGAATTTACGTAGCGATTTCGAGTATCATTCGGATAAACTAGCACAAAAGGAGTTCTTTATATACTAACCCGCGAATATATGCTAACATAACAATGTTTTTCCACATTAATAAAGCTAACATAGCGATCAGTACTGAACTAGGAAATAATGTAGCACCGAACAAACCTAACACAAACTCACGCCTGAATAAACACTGTTACATTAACAAAGTTCACACTTAACACCGAGTAAGTACTACATTGCATCCAAAACGTAAACCTATTAATACTCTTCCAACATTACTCTCTAACATAGTAACGCTAATTTTACATTGACACAGTAATCATAACCAAAATTTATCATAACTTGTCTAATTATCATACAGACCAACGAATAACTGTAAACATAGCAGAGTTTTATCAAAACAATAATAAAATAGTTCTCTGATTAATAATATCATAGTAATATTGTAATAGTTACTGATTTTAGCGTAAATCGTTAAATCAGGTAAAGTACCACCACCTCCCAAATCCGCCTCCATGACTTTTTGATCTAGTGATTACTTGATATCAAGTCCACATTTCGAGTATCTATTTCGGATAAACATAACACAAAAAATAAGTTTTGTATATACTAACATCGAATATATGTCTAACGTAACAGCGTTTTTTACATTAATAAAGGCTACATAACATAAACTTATAGAATATATGTACAACGAAAACTAACACACCATACTAAGTACGAAAACAACTAAACTTAACAAACTTCCGCACTTAACACAATAAAGTACCCTAACACATCGGTACAACAACGTGTGCTTTCCCATGTTAACTTATCACCTTTTAAATGTTAATTTTAATTAAACTTTACTATTAAAAAAAATAACAAATTTTATCCTGACATAATAATAAAAATAAGTTCTTTGGAAAAATTTCATAGTAAAGGCGTAAGAGTTTTACTGATTTTAAGCAGTAAAGTCAGTAAATCAGTAAATCAACACATCCACCCTACTCTCCTCATCGTCCCGCCTAGTGGATCTTTGAACTAAGTGGATTCAAGTCATATTTCGAATATCAATTTTGGATAAACATACATAAAAATAGGTTCTTTATATACTGACATACGAATTATATGCTTACGCAACAAGTTTTAAGCATCAATAAGCTACATTATACCTGAACTAAGAATATAATTACAAATGATACCTAAATACCCTCACGTTGAATAAACCGCTAACATAACTAAAATTCCCTACTTATCAAAGGTAAAGTAGCTACAGGTATACAATACTCATTATGTTAATTCTCGATTCAGCTAACAGGTAAAAGCCGTATTAATGCAAGCACAAATACTTAAAAAGTGAACAATCTTATCGAAAGATACAGATCTTTAACTATGAATTGACACTATCGTTGTTAAAGTGTCATTCTCGTTTCAAATATAACATCATTTGAAACTATGAATAAACGTAAGACATTAGCAAAATTCTCGGGCAAACCTAACATTACTCAATCAAAAACTTAACGCTAGGGTCATCGTTTCTAACACTATCATCATCAGTTACACAGTAATGTCTTACAAAAACTCAATCAATTTCTCTAACAAATAGTGTTAATTTCACAACATGTATAGTAATATTTAACATAACGTAACTAACTTACGAATAAACAGTTTTCATTTACCAAGAGTATCTAAAGCAAACACTCACTCCCGAGAGAAAACCAACGGATGAGCCCTTGAAAGGGTGTTAATCCTGAGAGGGGGGGATCACCTCGAAGGGGTGTAAGCGGGGCATTGCCATCGAAGAGGGGTAAGGCTCAATGCCTTCGGCTGAGGCTAAAACCCGCTTTTAGCCTCAGCCTTCGGGCTGAAGCCTTAAACCCTCCTTCGGAGGTAATGCCCGCTTAACCCCTTCAGGGTGATCCCCACTCTCAGGATTTACACCCTTTCAAAGGGCATCATCCCGTTGGGTTTTCTCTCGGAGGTGATTGTTGCTTTAGATATCTTGGTGTATGAGAACTGTTATTCGTTTGGTTAGGTACTTATGTAAATTTACCTATGACAGTGGTGAAATTAACACTGATTGTTAGAGAAATGGATGAGTTTGTAGAGAATATTACTGTTTAACTGATGATGATGCTGTTAGAAACGTGACCTAGGTTAGTTTGTTGAAAGTATGTTAGGTTTGCCCGGAATTTTTGCTAATGTTTAGTTTACTTCATAGTTCAAATGATGTTATACTCGAACCGAGTGAACACTTTTAATGAAGATATGTCAATTATAGTTCAAGAATGCTGTAATCTTTGATGATTTGGTCACTTTTGTTTAGGGATTTTGCTAGATACATACGGCTTTACCTTTTGCTGAATGCGGAAAAGTGGAACATAATTGGAGTAATTGTATGACTGTTAGCTACTTTTACCTTTGATAGTAGGGAATTTTCAGGATGTTAGCGGTTTATTCAAACGTGAGGTATGTTAGGTATCATTGTAATTATATTCTTAGTTCAGGTGATGCAATGTTTGCTTTATTGATGCTAAACTTTGTAAGGTTAACATATAATAGCAATCAGTTTATAAGAATTATTTTTATGTTATGTCTTTTCAAAACAATATTCGAAATATGACACTTGAATCACTAGTTCAATAGATCATAGCGGGGGGTAGGGTAGAGGAACTCTGGGATGGGTGGTTTGCATTAACTGATTTACTGCATTACTGCTTTAAAATCATAAACCTTACGCTTTACGGTGATATTTTATTCAAAGAACATTATTTTTATGTTATGTTGATAAAATTTGTTATTTTTTGTTAATTTGGTAAACTTGTTATGTTTGCAATTATTCGTGGGGATTATGATATTTATAGACAGGTTTAGAGTGATTTTCTTGTTAAATTTAAGAAGTTGATTGATAAAAATTTGTTACGTTATCCTTATATTGTTGTCAATATGATGATTAACAGGGTATATGCTAATTTTTTTTAAATATTACGAATGTTAATGTAAATTAACATTGATATGTTAGAGATTGCTGAAAGGTGAATTCATTACGTCTTGTACGATGTGTTAGGTACATTTCTGTTGTTAAGTGCGGAAGTTTGTTATGTTAGTAGTTTATTCGTACGTATGGGTGTTAGGTTTTGTCGTTTGTTACATTATATTCTTAGTTTGAGTTTATTGTTAAACTTTGTTATTTTTATGTGTTATGTTTATCCGAAAGGAAACTCGAAATGTGACATGAATCATAGATCAATATATCAAGGTCAAGGAGGGAGGGGTGGGGAGGGTTGATGGTTTGATTACTGATTTCTGATTTACTGCTTTAAAATCAGTAAACTATTACATTTACTATGATATTTTAATCAGAAGAACTTATGTTTATGTTATGTTTATGGAATAAAACTCTGTTATGTTTACAGTTATTCGTTGTCTGTATGATAATTAGACAGGTTATGATAAATTTTTGTAATATTTAAATCAGATGTAAATTAGCGTTACTATGTTAGAGATATGTTTTAAAAGTAGAATAGGTACGTTTTGGTTATGCAATGTTAGTTATTACTGGTGTTAAGTGGGTGCACTTTGTTAAGTGTTAACGTATTTTCAGGCGTGCGTTGGTGTTAGATTTTTTCGTTGTACAGTTATTTCCTAGTTGCACATGATGCCTATGTTAGCTTTATTAATGTGAAGACATTGTTCATGTTACATATATTTGCTGGTTAGTAATATAAGGAACAGCAATTTTTGTGCTATAGTTTATCCGAAATGATACTCGAATGCGACGTAAATCAATAGTGTTAATGTAAAATTCCACATTGATTGTTAGAGATTATGCTTGAAAAAGTGTGAATAGTTTACGTTAGTGTACGCTGTGCTAGGTAACTTTACTGTTGATTAGTATGGATTTTGTTAATGTTTAGTAGTTTATTCGAGCGTAAGGTGTTTAAGGTTTTGTTAATTGTACTATTATATTTCTTAGTTTGTAATGCTATGTGCTGTTATTACTGTGAAACCAATGTTATGGCTGGGGACTTAGTGTTCATTCGTTGGTTATATTATAAGAACTTAATTTTTCGTACTATGTTATCCGAATGAATACTCGATATGTGACTGAGTCATTAGCTCAATAGATCAAAAGGTCATGGACGGGTGATAGGGAGGGCCGGGGAGGGGACGGAGTGGTTTGTTTAACTGATTTTAGCTGATTTTATGATTACTGCTTTAATTTGGTAAACTTTACACTTTCTATGATATTTATTCAAGAACTTATTTTTATTGTTATGTTTGGATGAAACTTTGTTATTTTTATGTTATGTTTATATAAAACTTTGTTATGTTTGCAATTTATTTGTTGGGATTATGATTTAGGTATGGTGATGATAAATTTTTATTAAATATTAACTTTGATAATGTATAAAACTTTGTTACGTTAGCATATATTTCGTTGGTCTGTATGATAATAGACAAGGTTATGATAATT
>JABUQX010043801.1:0-7500 GCA_015478945.1 Trachelipus rathkii
AATATAACATAATAATTAATATAATAAAATAATCACCATAGCGAAAAAGGAGTTCCATTTGCCCATAGATTTAATTATTTATCGATAATAATAATATTAATAATAATAAAATAATAATAATAATAATAATAATAATAATAATAATAATAATAAATAATAATAATAATGAACACATACTAATAATGAATTATAATAATAATATAATAACAGTATTAATAATTATAATAATAATAATACACTAATAATAATAATAATATACTCGCACCTTGCACTTCCCATCACTAATAAAATAATTAATAAGAAAATAATAATAAAATATATAATAATAATAATAACAATAATATAATAATCTAATAAATAATAATATAATAATAATAATAATAATAATATAATAATAATAATCCCAACACTAATCTTACCGTATATGAGGAGAGAATTGAATGACATCACATGACGCAACACAGTCACGTCATAATTTATCCACACATTAATAGATTAATGACATTTAATCAATACTTACTATCATGAGCGCAATTAGAGAGAGCAATGGTATATACTAATAAAATAATAATTTCCATAATATGTAATTCTACATATGTCCGATTATCTACATATGAGTTGACTTTATTATGAAGATTTGATAGTGACTCTTTATTATTATTATTATTACTGAGGTATAATTATTTATTATTACTTATTATTCTCATCTATCTATCTTATTATTATGTATATAATTATCTATTTATACTATTATTATTATTATTATTTAGAAGTAGGAAGAATCGATAGATAGACAAAGCATCACGATAGCTAGGCCATTGATTTTAGGATAGAATACAGGCTAGTATTAGTACATCGATTAGATAGATATGACTAATAGATAGATTACGGTTTGCAACCTATAGATAACTACGTTCAATATATTATTAACTTATGAATAACGCAATATAATAGATAACGATCGCTACTATATATTATGCTCTATAACGCTAGAGTTCTTTAGCAACTATAGTACGGCTATAACACCAGCTGGTTCTATAAAATAATAATAATAATAGAACATAATAAAATAATATAATAATAATAATAATAATAATATATATCCACCTCGTGTCTCACCTAGGTTTTTCCAAACTTTATATCCTCTAACTAATATATCAATAAGAGACTTTATTTCATACCCACTATAATAATCGCAACAAAATATAATAATAATAATAATATATATCACATAATGACTATCATCAATTTATTTAATAATTACAATCACACTCAAATCACTATCATATTTAATAATAATAATAAATTCAAATTCAACTCAAATAATAATAATATTATAGAATATGGCACCACCCTCATTTTTCCTCGTATATATGCATGTTTTAGTGTTGCTCATGTATAATTGACTATAATAAAAATGATAATAACGATCTCATATCTTCTTTCATATCCAATTTTTTGTCTCAACAACCCTTACTACTGCGCCCTACACACAGAAAACTTTCAATATCTGATCATTTATTATTCCAGCATAACCCCCACATTCTTATGCGTACAAAATACATCAATCGTATGAGCAAAACCTGTCACGTTATAGTTTCCTCACCTCGGTAAGAGAATTTAATTACTACCTCACAGTACCTCTGACATAAACCCTCTAATATATATAAAAACGCATGTTGACGACGCTTATCAGATCAGGAGCGCCTCTCTATATCTCCACTTTGATCGTCTGAATTATAGCCTATCCACACACACACAGCCCACACGAGATTTGATTGCACCCCCAGCACACACTTTTCTCACTTATACCGTCTTCCTCCTGTACACACACTCACCCCACTCCTACTGTTTCCAATTTCCTTCCACATTACTTAATATTAATACAGAGCTTGTCAGTTGGTTCCAATCCAGCATGACTTTATTAACAACTGCTGACTCTCTTCACTAACACACGCATCAAGCTTTGTCCTTTATTACAATTTACTAATCAAAAAAACACTCCCTTTTCAAACACAGCCAAAACCCCCTCATACTCTGAAAACTCTCTTCTACGCGCAAATTAAATCATCTGTTCCAAGCAAGGTATCCTACCTCCATCTTTCAATCATTACAAAAAAATCATAACATACTTTCTGCAATTAGAAGCATTCTCAACATAATATTAGTACACTTAGCAACCCATTACCATTACATTATAAATATACTAAGATCACAAATCTTCCTGTTCAAAAACAAAAAAAATAAAAATTTTCTCTTTGGTTGTACATTACTATATATATATATATATATATATTATATATATACACTACATATATATATAATATATATATATAATATATATTATATATATATATATATATATATATTATATATATATATATATATTGCAAAGATCATGAATACAACAGTAGGGATGCACATAACAGAACAGTCACAATTAAACAGTTATATATTTATAACCATATATATATATAGTACTACACATATTTACCGTAAGAACACTATATAATACATTTTTCTTCCAGTTCTGTGCCTCCAGATACTTAAACTCTTTAAATCCAATATATTTATATATTCCTTCAGATCACCCCTCATAGTCAGACCTATAGTAAGTACAGGTTATAATTTCCTTGTCCTCGCGCATTTCACTACATTTCAATCTACTTATGTTATCGTATATATACCTATGTGTATGCACGTTCATCCCTTAAGCACCGAGTGGCTTGGAATTTTGTTTGTTGTGGCTTACTACACACGCTATACCATCATCCCACGGTCAAACTCGATTGGTTGCCCTCCTGTCCAGACTGCCATTTCCAATGGCCTTACCACAATGTAGTGGGCTACCAACTACATCTCCCTAGCACCAACTTATATAACCTCTCTCCACTCCTACTTTGCCAATTTAACCTCATCTAGGGGGCCCAACTTTAGTTTTGTAAAAGGGTTTTTTCGGACACTCGCACGCCACTCTCCTTTCACCCTCCACCGCAGCCTCTTTTTTCCCTCTACCATTTCATCACCCTATCTCATTGCTGTTTGTTCCACCGTTTCTTTCACTCCACCCCTTAACTCTCTCCCAAGTCCATCACTGGGTCATTCTCACCTTTGTCCTCTTTTTCCCCGTTTTTCCACGTTTTTTTTAACTTTGTATCCTCATTCCGTCACAGTTATGAAATTTTATTAATGCTTTGTTCTTTCAAAATTTGGTTTTAATACTAATGAGAGCTATTTTCTGTGCTCATTTCAGATCAAACGACCTATTCGTACCCATCTCTCCTCCCTTCTTGTAATGTATGTTGATCACACGATAAACAGTAACATAGTAGGCTGCAGTGTTTATTCGTCTACATATTCATTGCATAGACGTAGTACATGGCTGTGTTAACATATGCATAAAGACATGGCACTGCAAATACATACACATGCTTTTATCATCCTTTCACACACACAACACACTTGTCGAAAATCAGCTACAACTGGCTGAGGATGTTTTTAGAGCCTACAAGTTCAATCAAGTAGTCAACAAAGATGCCAGTTTACTCATCTAGCAAAATTAGTGGCAACAGAAGTTAAAGGCATATACAATAAAGCAGGCATTCCAACAATAGACTTTGAAAGTTGGTATAGTGAAAGTGAAGAGACTATAACTATGAATGTCAAATACGATTATGATGAAATATTCAGAAATAATCATCCTCTCTAACATATCTCAAGCTAATAATCATTTAACTCTGGGGGTCTCTTCGCCACATTAGCTCATTCCCCCCTCTTTTCTTCCTTGCCGGTGCAAGTGTAGTTATCACAGGAGTCATAGTCGAATATAACATCCAACTCGTACAATGTCCCATGAAAAGAAAATCCCTCGTATGCTGGAATGGTATATTGTTGGTCCTTTTGATCAAACACATTCAAGACGCATGATAATAGGAAGGTGGACAAGGAAAGAACATAGAAAAACATGAAACTTCAGGACAAAGGAAAAGAAACGGTTTGACCCATATTTGAAAGTACGATTGCAGTGTACATCATAACCGAATAACTTGCATAATAAGAGGTAAGTTACCATAACCTTTGAATTATCACAAGGCTGTAAGAGTGCATCTGCCATATGAATATTTTCCTTAGGGTTAAGAGAAAATGGAAGAATGTCACCCTCAAAAGAAACCAGTCATCCTGAAGACTGGTGTAAAAGCATTAGAGAGGTACAAATGTGAGCAATAAGATGCAGTGTCTCATAAGTCTCACATACGATGCCCTCAAGGACCATTCTCTTCTCAGGCCTGTCTTCACCAAAAAACGTTGTTCGATACTACCATTACCTTTTGTCTTTAACAACAGACACAAAGAAAATTTCGTTCGCTTTATACAAAAAGTCAAACAGGAGCATTTCATGCACCTTCTTTCTTCCTCCCCTTTTCACACCAAGAGGTTGGTCTTGCTCATCCTGGTCTTACGATGGTATACACCACTTATGATTGTATAAAGCATCTTGTCGATACCCTTGGAGGTTGTTGGCCGTTATGTTTATTCACACACCTTGATGTAGACGAACTATATTACGTGCTTAGTGTCAGTTCAGATATGTAACGCACTTGCTTTACATCGACTCCTTATCGTCTATACTCCACACTCAGTGGAATGATCCTAGAAGATTGTATTTTTAGCAATGCACAATTCTGCGCGCCCTATTATTATTGCAACGTTATACTATGAGATCTTTACCAAGATATCTACAGCAGTCTAGCTTTCCTTGAGTTTGTCGACTCGGTATAATCTCAATGTGAATCACTGTTTGTGCCTATAACAAAGAATGGAATAATCACACGTCTAGCAGTTTCTTACTATTTTCTTTTCATATATATGTTATTTCTCACTTCACATGGCTTCTCATATGCACATACCCTGTTGCATTTTAATGACTGCCACTCAGGAAATTATTATTTAGTGTTGTTGATGGTAAGACAACTGGCCCATCGTCACATGTAATCCTGACTTCACCATAGAGCGCAATATCTGCGATCTCAATTGTAGACCACTTCACTAGCCCACTATATCCAACTCCTCTTTCCATGCTTATTTTGCAACGCATCCCAGGCTCTGTAGTTGATGTTCATGAAACAGTTACGAAAAAACAAGCTAGATATCTCCGCTATTTACTAAAAACTGTTTATTAATTCCTACAGCGGCGCTACAAAATCTACTTTTTGCGCAGCATAGCTTCAAAATATGCGGATTCACTGAAGATCTTGCGACCACAGTTCGCTGTGGTGCCCTTAAACGAACATGCAAGGTGGGTAAACTCAATAGCTAACAGGAGCTACTTCGTTTATCTAATATGTTACCCGACTCATCCAACTCATGAATATCCGTCTACATTCTCTCATGAGTGAAAAGTTCTGATAGGCGAATTTGTTACGTATAATTAAAAGCTAAATTGACAATACTATGCCCCCATATCGGGGATATACTTGATTGAATAACGCATACCCCATCTCCTCACTACTGTCAAGTATGGGGTGCAATATAGAATCGGGTTTCACTTTATTGGTATTCACAGTACTCAAAAACTTTTCCTGAAGGATCAGAACATCATTGCGCCCAGTGCTCCTCCAGAGACAACTTCCTATTTTGTCCAGCTGACTGCACAGTCAGAATATACTTTGTATGTAGCTGAGGCGGCAACTGTCTCGAGCATTGAACGGTAAAACAATAAGAAGAGGTAATTTCAATTCGCCTCCACCATACCATTTCTCTACGAGTGGCAACATAAGAAAGAAAATTTCCTACCACGGATGTGTCTATATGTCGCTGCTGCATAAAGCAGTTAATGCGTGCAATACGCGATATCGGACCCACTCTCCCGTACAGAGAGAATGCTATACAGGGGAGCTACTCTTCCTATCACCTAACCCAGCCCACCTCTTCTTTGATGATATAGTGATTGGATTTAGTCCTCCGGTTACGCTAATCAACAAATTCTTCCACTACCCAAAGTACCCGCTTTGTCATACACGCTGTGCCGGTATCCGCGTATGTACTCTGAAGAGTATAGCGTCAAAGATGGTCTGGCTTTGGAAGGTTGCAGACCTTACTTTTCTATAGGGATCGATTGTTCATTCTAACTTCTTCGACATCGGTCGACAGAGTACCCTCACCACCTCCCCTGAGAGCAAAACATTCTTCGGACACTCGACAATATCTTCACGCTACACAGCTAAAATCTGATTTCTAATGACCGCATTTTGTACTATGCAGGCTGTTTAGCATGTAAGAATGTAAGGATATTTAAGCTATCCATACTTTAGAGCTAATACTTGATATTTATCTTGTGCTATATTTTATTTAATTATTTTGGTTTATATCATTACTACAATTAAAAAGATTCAAGGAAAGTTGGGGTACACTCGAAAACTACAATAACAATCGAGTAGATTAACTTTTAACACAAACATTTCAGTTTTGTCACATCACTGAATAGTGAGCACCAAATAAACATGTTGTTTCAAAATCTTGCACTACTAATACTTTATGTATGCTTAATCTCCAACCCGGCTAATAATATAGTATTATAATATATAAAAGCAAAATGCATTTTACGAAGCAAGTTTTAATCTTCTATCTTTGTCTTAAACGCTTTCTCATAATAATCTCGTAATACATCGAGTAAGTAAGTAGCTCACTAATCCCTTATACATAGTATATCTATATATATATACTATATATTCGATGCGTACAATGAACATCTTGGAATCCCACCACTTCCTAGCTTCAATGAATTTTGTCCCGCGCCTTGGGCCATTACGTCCTATATTATGTACCCCCTAGCCCTTACATACTACTCCTCACCACCACTTATATTTACTGACCTACCTATGAGCCCTGTCTCAATTCATTATAGCTTGCCACCACCTCATAACATCTTTTATGGAGATATTATATATCAGAATAACCTATTTGAGAAGTGAGTCATGATCGGAAATATAATAGTTGTTTCAAATCTGCACCTATCACCTACTTTGATTTTATGTTTCTAACACGGCCCTCTCAATGTATATATAAGTATTTAACTTATATTTATAATTACAACACTAGGTATATAATATAGATAATTTGTCTTTTACATGGAGCCTTACTATATTACCATTATTTATATTAATTTAATGATGTTTTTGATGTGAATCTTATTGCAAACCTTATATTATTGTGGTAGTTATTTATGGTATTAATGCAGCGTTCTAGTTTGATCGATAGAGAGAGAGTATGATAGAGATATTAGTTTATGAGAGCAGAAGAGAAGAGAGAGATATGGGAGAGAGAGCAGAAGAGACACCGTTTCCACTGAAGAGCACCCGAGAGAGACGCAACGAGACGAGTATGGATCGAAATCTGAAAGCACTGATTTAACAATTTATATAATCAAACACTCCTATAAGGTGATGTTGAGACTATATATATACTTTCACATAAGCAATCTGTATATATATATCAGTCCTA
>JABUQX010043801.1:12500-36240 GCA_015478945.1 Trachelipus rathkii
AAATTTAGCAGTTGAGTGGCAGTGGTAAACTTGCCTACCATTTCTCTATACTAAACCACCTTTAGCAGTTGGTGCAGCTGATAAACCTGCCTACCATTTCTCTATACTAAACTACTTTTAGCAGTTGGTGCAGCTGGTAAACTTGCCTACCATTTCTCAATATTAAACCACCTTTAGCAGTTGGTGCAGCTGGTAAACTTGCCTACCATTTCTCTATACTAAACCACCTTTAGAAGTTGGTGCAGCTCCCTACTCGTATCTACGATCGACATGGAGACGATCCCAACTTTCTAGAACTTTCCTTAACTTCCAATACTTCTCCTTATTTGATTAGCTTTTTCCTCCTCTGGGTTCCTCCAATCACCTTCTAATCTCTTCTATCTCTTCAAAGTCTTTCACAAGAAAGGAACCCACCAACGGCGAGGAAACATTTCTGGCACTTCGGTGCTGCGAACTGGTCGGACTTGCGGTCGTACTTCGAATTTTCATGGATTGACTACAGTAACCATGAGGGTGGGGGGCTCTCAGAACGAGGCAAGTCCCAAATGATCGACAGGGATTATTATGATCGATAAGTCAAATATGGTCGACATTTGTTAAAAAAAATCTAGTTATTTAGTTTCTCTGAACGAATGCCAACACAACATTTACTTAACTAACTACAGTAACTACCTTACCTACACTAACTTGACCTAACTACCGTAACTAACCTAACCTAAACGTAACCTGAACTAGCAAGCCAGCAAATGATCGACAGGAATTTTTGATCGACAAGTCAATGGTCGACATTTGTTAAAAAAATCTAGTTATTTAGAGTTTCTCTAACGAATCCAACAAAACTTTACTTAACCTAACCTAACCTAACCTAACCTAACCTAACCTAACCTAGCAAGTCCCAAATGATCGACAGGAATTTTTGATCGACAAGTCAAATGGTCGACATTTGTTAAAAAAATCTAGTTATTTAGAGTTTCTCTAACGAATCCAACAAACCTGAACCTAACCTAACCTACAACTAACCTCACCTAACTAACCTAACCTAACCTAACTAACCTAACCTATTTTGATGTCAAAAAAAAAAATTGGGGGGGTGTTTTTCGAACCATTTAACCTGTCGACCATTTTCTTTGTCGACCATTTGGGCTAGTTCCCAAAACACATAGCTGAGGTGGGTTTCTCTGGTATGGAGGCGTACATTTCATATTCTTTTCCCTCAAATAAAATTAACAAGCCTAAGTTTAACTCTACTTGTTTTCATGCTATCGCCACAGGTAGGCTACTCTACCTTCAAGAGTTACCTTCGTCATCAAATTCCAGAAAAGCATGCTATTTATATTTCATCCCAGATTCATGCAAATCTATTCTCCGTGACACTAAAAACCTTTTTCGCCGTAAAAATGCAATTATTTTTCTTGTTCCTCTTCCTCCCGCACTTATTGGCATCTTGCCAAAAAAAAAATATTGCTAACTCTAACTTTCCTTCTTTCTCTTTCCCTCTTCTAGTATGTTCCGATGCCAAATGCCCTTTTCCTAAAGCTGAAATCTTCGGCCAAACTTTTGCTTCTACCTCCACTTTTTGCTTCTACCTCGCTTCTACCTCCGTAATCGTCAAGAGTGGAGGTAGAAGCAAAGGATTCGGCGACTACCTCCGCCGTAATCGTCAAGAGAGGAGGTAGAAGCAAATGTTCCCCCAAACTTTTTCTATTTCTCCTTCTCCACCCTTCTCCAAATCATTTATGTCTAGCATCGTAAATTCTTTTAAAGATATTTTTTTCTGAACTTGGTCCCCGTCTTGGTAAACTGTTTTGTCTCTCTCTCTCTCTTCATCTCTCATCTCTCTCTCTCATTCTCTTCTCATCTCTCTCTCTCTCTCTCTCTCTCTCCTCTCTCTCTCTCTCTCTTCTCTCTCTGTCTTTCCACTTCAACCTTTCCTTCAGTGATGGAAAATTGCGCCCACTCAACCTGTACCGAAAAAGGAAGACTTTTCATAATCCTTTAACTATACACAATCCTCTAACTTCCCTATCCTCTAACTTTAACCTTCATTTTTTCTAAAGTTTTCGAATCTATCCTCAACAGGAAGATTTGGAAATATTTTAATTTCTTGCGGAGAGAGAGAGAAGAGAGAGAGAGAGAGAGAGAGAGAGAGAAGAGAGAGAGAGAGAGAGAGAGAAGAGGAGGAAGAAGAGAGAGAGAGAGAGAGAGAAGAGAGAGAGAGAGAGACAGAGAGAGACAGAGAGAGACAGACAGAGAGAGAGACAGAGAGAGGGTCTTTCGTAAGAAACGCTCTACTGGTGATCTCCTTTCTCTCTTTTCTTTCTTTTCTTTCTTTTCTCTTCTCTCTCTTTTTTCGTTTCTTTCCTTTCTTTTCTCTTCTTTTCTCTTCTCTCCCTTCTTTCTCTTCTTTCTCTTCTCTCAGATTCTTGGTCCTCTGCTATTCGGCATTTCGGTGAATCTTTTGCTGTGAGGTTTGATATATATATATCGAAAATATTAGATAGTATCTGTCACAAAGCTTTTATTCCTAAACTTCCCTCATACGGTTTCTGTCCTTCTCCCCTTGGTCTTCTCTCTGATTTTCTTTCCGGTCGTTCTATAGCAGCTGTTAAAGACGTCCACTGTTCATCCTTTAAATCTATTAATAGTGGTGTTCGTCAAGGTTCTGCCTTGTCCTCAACTCTTTTTCTACTTTCCATTAATGACCTTATCTCTCTATAACTTCATCTCCTATCCAATTCTATGCCGATGACTCGTTCCCTTCATTGCTGCTTACAATTTAGGAGTCGACCCACTTCATTCAACCCAATTTCTTCCAAAGATGTTATTTCTGCTCGTTCTGAGCTTAACACCTAAAGTCATACGGTCTTGATGATATTAATCCTGTGGTTTTCAAAATTTGTGTTTCCGAGTTTGCTCCCACTGCCTTGGTAAACTGTTTCGTCTTAACTTATCGACTTCAACCATTCCCTCGTGGTGGAAGCGTGCTCTCATTCGACATGTGCCGAAGAAGAGGGGATCCTCTCAACCCTCCAACTATAATCCTGTTTCTTTAACCTCTGTTCTTTCTAAAATTTTCGAATCTACCCGTAACAAAAAAATTTGGAATCATCTTATATCTTCTAATCTTATCTAATATCGGCAGTATGGCTTCCTTACGATCCTGACGGTATCCCTCCTGTGGTTCTCAAAACTTGTGCTTCCGAACTTGCACGGTGCATTCTTTAACAGTGGGCTCTCTACTGGTGACCTTCTTTCTCTTCCTTCTGATTCTTGGCACTCTTTCCTTCGGCATTTCGGTGAATCTTTCACTGTATGCTCTCTACTGGTGACCTTCTTTCTCTTCCTTCTGATTCTTGGCACTCTTTCCTTCGGCATTTCGGTGAATCTTTCACTGTTGGCTCTCTACTGGTGACCTTCTTTCTCTTCCTTCTGATTCTTGGCACTTTCCCTTCGGCATTTTGGTGATTCTTTCACTGTAGGCTCTCTACTGGTGACCTTCTTTCTCTTCCCTCTGATTCTTGGCACCTTTCCTTGGCATTTCGTGGAATCTTTCCACTTGTACTGCTCTCTACTGGTTTGACCTTCCTTCTCTTAACCTTCTGATTCTTCGGCCATCTTTCCTTCGGCATTTCCGGTGAATCTTTCACTGTTGGCTCTCTCTGTGGCCTTCTTTCTCTCGAATTCTTCTTGGCACTCTTTCCTTCGGCATTTCGTGTGAATCTTTCACTGTTGGCTCCTACTGGTGACTTCTTTCTCTTCCTCTGATTCTTAGCACTCTTTCTCGACATTTTTTTGGCACTCTCAACTTTTTGGATTTCTACTGGGTGAACCTTCTTTCTCTTATCTTTGCATTGTTTTATTTATAAAGGCTTGATATAGCTGGTATGATTTCCGTAACGAGCACCCTACTGGTGACCTTCTTTCTCTTCATCTGATCTCTTGGCACTTTCATACCTGCCGCATTTTGTGTGAATCTTTTCACTGTAGAATCCCTCTAACTGGTGACCTTCTTTCTCTTCCTGTCTGATTCTTGGCAGCTCTTTCCTTCGGCTATTTCGTGAATCTTTCACCTGTTGGCCTCTGCTACTGGTGACCTTCTTTCTCTTCCTTCTGATTCTTGGTACTCTTCCGTTCGGCATTTCGGTGAATCTTTCACTATGGCGCTGGATAGATCTTTTTTCTTTTCTCTGAATCCTGTTCATTGCCTGTCCCAAATTTGGTGATTCTTTTCCACTGTATGCTCTCTACTGGTGACCTTCTTTCTCTTCCTTCTGATTCTTGGCACTTTTCCCTTCGGGATTTTGGTGAATTTTTCACTGTAAGCCCTCTACTGGTGAACCTTGCTTTCTTTCTCTTTCCTTGTTCTGGTATCTCCCGTTCGGATACATCAATCTATCACTATGGCGCTGGATATATCGAAAGCCTTCGATAGGGTCTGGCATAAAGCATTGATTTCTCAACTTTCCTCCTTCAGTATCTATTGTTCTCCCTCTATGACCTTCTCTTTGATTTCCATTCCGGTCGTTCTGTAGCAGCTGTTGGAGACGTTCACTGTTCATTATTTAAATCTATTAATAGTGGTGTACCTCATGGTTATGTTCTATCCCAACTCCTCTATTTCAAATTACATTAATGACCTTCTCCCTGTTAATTCATCGCCTATGCACTTCAATGCCGACGACTACTTCACTCTTCATTACTATTTACATTTTTATATTCCACCCTTCAGTACTCCTTCACTACTCCTTTCCATCTACTGTTAACTCAGGTTAGGAGAGTGGTCTTGGAGCAACTAACCTCTGATCGTTATCGAATTTCAAATTGGAGCATTGAAAACAAAGTTGTTTTCAATGCCTCAAAAACTCGGTTCCTCTATCTTTCTACTCGTCATAATCATCCACACAACTATAACATCTTTTTCGAAAACACAAACCTCAATCCTTTTCGTATGTCCTTAATATTCTTGGTGTTTTTTTTCTCATGACCTTAACTGGGAGGATCACATTATTTCTCTTTCTAAGCAAGCTTCTAAGAGGTTGGGTATTCTGAAGCGTCTTCAGAATTTCTTCACGCCATTCCATTGCTTGTTCTTTATAGGGGGTGTTGTTGGCTACTGTATGGGGTATGCCTCACACATCTTGGGTGGTTGTTAGCTCCTGTATAGAGTATGCCTCACACATCTGGGGTGCGTGTTCACTCCTGTATCGAGTATGCCTCACACATCTGGGGTGTGTGTTAGCTCCTGTATGGAGTATGCCTCACACATCTGGTGTGTGTGTTAGCTCCTGTATGGAGTATGTCTTACACATCTGGGGTGTGTGTTAGCTCCTGTATGGAGTATGTCTTACACATCTGGGTAGTGTGTTAGCTCCTGTATGGAGTATGTCTTACACATCTAGGGTGAGTGTTAGATCCTGTATGGAGTATGATTCACACACCTGGGGCGTGTTCCACTTACACAGTTTTTCATGAAAAAAGGGAGTCTATGTCTTTTCGTCTCATTAGCTTTCATGCTCTCACATGCACTAACTCTATCCCGTCTCTTTCTACCCGTCATATTGTTACGTCACTCTTTATTCTGTCACTATTACAACGGATACTTTCTCTTCTGAGCTATTCAATCGCATACCTCCTCCTTTGAGAAAGTGTTCATGGCGATAACCCCTCTTTACACAGTTCATTCTTTCCTCTGCCCAATTCTCTGACCCACAACTTAACCGCTGTGCTCACTCTTGCATGTACCCCACTGGTAAAGTTTGGAACACACTCCCATTATCTATTTCCCAACTACCTTTGAACTGTACACAGTCAAACCCCGTGTGTTGAGGCATGTCGGTCTTAAAATTAGATCTACTTCAGGAGCATCTCTTAACTTCTGGTGGAATTAGGTAGACCTTTGACCTTTGCCGGCCAAGACGAGATATTTATATATAATATTATATATATATATATATAGTATAAGGGGATAATATAGTATAATATAGTATATATATATTTCAATATATAGAGTTTCAATATAAATTTATATCGCTTTTGGTATATTACTATATATATATATATATAATACATATTATATATATATATTATATAAAAATATATTTATATATATATATATATATATATATATTATATATGTATTTATAGAGACTACTTATAGGGTAATATATTAGGTAATATATATTATAGACGTATATATATATACTATTCACTATGATATTATACTTAGTATATATAACTAGGTCTTATATATATGATAATAAATATATATATACTTACTATATATATATATTATAGTTATTTATATTATATAATTATATCTATATATAATAATATTCATATATATATATTTATATTTATAGTTTTTTAAATATATAATTTAATATTTAATATTACGTTATATTTATATTATATATATTATATATACATTTTATAATATATATATAATTATATATATTTAAATTATTATACTTATTAAATATATACCGTTATATATATATATATATATTATATATATATATATATAATATATATATATAGTAGGGATTTATATAGGTATATTATATATATATATATATATATAGTATATAGTATATAGTATATAAAGACATATAAATATTATAATAATATTATATTTATAATTATATTAATATATACTATAATAATAATAATAACTTATATATATATAAATATATATATATATATATATATATCTATTATATTAATAACGTAACATTCAATCTACCTTTTCTCCAATAAAGACTAGGGTAGGGCCGCGTTGACTTATGCCATTCGGTAAACAAAAAAGTAGTAGATAGCTAATACTGACATAAGTTCAATAAAGAAAGGCCCAGTATTACCGCCCTCTATGCCTATTGTGAGAATGCGTCGCAGTCAGAAAATCCACCTAGAGTCTTCAATCGGGACTCTGTTTCACGGACCCATATGGATATCGTCAGTGTAGGTGTCATCTCCTGGCCCAGGTGGGGCTCTACATTACCACATCCCCCTCTCACAAAACCTTCCCTAGTCCATCTCATCATAACCTATTTGTTACCTTCTCTTTTCATCTCTCCGTTGCAATCAATTTCTTCATCCCTCACAGTACATTCCTTATCTGACTCAACCCTTCATTCACTTTTTTCTCTCGGTCTCTCTTCAGCTGGCGACTTTCTAGCATCACTCTATCACTATATCTAGCCGCCTCTAACCACTTACTATAATTCAGCACTTTATTCATTCAGATAATAAGCAAAGGCCTGAGTGGTTCTTATATTAATTAATGTATTGAATATGGGGCGCTCTAACGACAAACCAGGTAATAGATAAACGCCTCTTAACGAATCTTCATTTATTCTCTTCCTCATTTTACCCTTTCATTCTATACCACAATAAATTACTGCGTAGATACGTTTATTTCCTATATATTTTATTCATTCTTCTCACACCTACCACGCCTCTAAGATTGCCCAATCTGCACACATTGAACTTTAAGATCTATATACCATTTATTCCAGACCATAGTCCCTCGCTACTTTATCCATTAACATAGGTCAACAACCATTCCCGCTCATGTAAGACCCTCCTAGGGCCATCAAAGACTTAGTCCCTTTACATTCCACCAAACGATTCATTGCACCAGCCACACCTTCCTGCCATTCACACAAATTTTTCCTACTTAACACCTCTTTCACATCCGCTCCTTATTCATCCAACATATATCCTAAATATTTAAACCTCAGACACTTGTTCCAGCTTGCTTCACCATCTAACATAACTCACACGAGTGTCCTCAATTCATCCGACATAACCACACTCTTCATACACTCACTTTCAAACCACAATTCCAATATTTTTAACACCACCCTGACCAAATCTCCTTCTATACCTTATCTCTAAAACGGCTCTTCAGAATTCACATAATAGAAACTCAATTCATGCTTTTCACTATATAATCGGTAGGCTGCATCCCTCACTCACCTATTCCATTTTCTTCATCAATTCTAACACTTTTATGTCTCTGTGCCGCCTACCTTTCTTTTATTATTTAATTTATCTGTATTTATATTATCAGTTCGTGATCTTTCTATTAAAATATTTCATTATTACTCCCCATCCATTCATAAAATTGAATAGCCAACGGAGTAACATTAAACATACCATGCCTACACTTTTTTATATTTTCCGATATTAAATATTAATACCAATGTCATTTTCACAGCAAATATTTTATCGGTACGCTTCAATATTCGTCTATCATTCATCTGACTTATTGATTCCATTCAAAGCCTACCACCATTCAACACCCCTATATTTAATGAACACCTTGCCATAGAGCTCCCTATTTATTAAGTATCTATACGCCTTTGCAAAATCCATAATATAACGCTATATCACAAATCTTCTTTTATTTCTTTTTTCTTTTTGCTCTCTCTCTTCCC
Organism: Trachelipus rathkii; assembly: GCA_015478945.1. Taxonomy (NCBI): domain Eukaryota; kingdom Metazoa; phylum Arthropoda; class Malacostraca; order Isopoda; family Trachelipodidae; genus Trachelipus; species Trachelipus rathkii. The sequence continues at coordinate 20,939 of JABUQX010043801.1, forward strand.
CATTTTTTCTCAATCATTTGTTTCAATGTCCAAGATTGATACCACTATCCTATATACCCTAACGTGCTTACTCTTTGTTCTTTACCTCAACTTCAGTCGGGTTGATTCTGTGTCGTTAATCCGTGTGCAGTAGTTCTATCTCTCTCGACCAATAATTTTTCTGTTCCTATACTCTCCTATTATCAAGCAACTAAAATAACAAAGATTAAATTATTTAGTAATATCTTACCATACTATACTAATTATCAACTAATTCCCCTAATAATTCCAACAGTTCCCCTTATCCACTCTTACCTTTATATTAAATGGTACTATTACTTGTCTTACTCTACCTCTCAATCCCTCTGGAACTCTCACCCCACTGCCCACATATGAACTGTGTTTACACACTTCCAAATCCATATCAATCACCAAGCTGCCTCCGGTAAGAAACGGATCAGATTGTGCCAGCAAACCGGGCAATGGAGCATACTATAGAAGTGAGGACTGAGCGAGAGATTTACCATTCGTAGAAGCTTGCAAGCTTTCATCCGAACTCGTACAGAAGAAGAGCAGTACTGAGAGGAATCCGAGACCCGTGCTAATACGACTTGCACGCGCGACTCATTGCAACCCCAAAATATGCCCATTATATAACCTTCCTGCGCCATCAAACCCACACACACACATTCACTTCACCTCTTCATTAAAAAGGTGGATATTATCCAGGATTTTCGAAGTGTTTCTTTCCACCTTGGCCGTTTCAATGATTGAATGGGAGATTCTACCCTCACACCATCTCAATATTACCAAGCACCATTCTCAAATTCCATTATATAATCAGCAGGTTCCCCCTTATTCTCATTCTGTTAACTTTCGCGCCTCTTAATCAGAAGAGCTTCCATTCATCTCTCATTGTATATTTCGTCACCTTTCATCTCCTCCTCCAAAACTGTTTATTTTATCCCTCTTTCTTTCTCCTACGTTATTGCACCAAAACAGTATTTCTTTTTCCTCCTTATATAATTACAAACATCTTTCTTTTGCAACGCTCAATCATTGGTTTTTGGCATTATCAAACCACGCATCTTTTTTAACTTTTAAGACCTGTACATGCATCAGCCTCTTCATTTCCCACTCACTATTAACATCACGTACTCTTACTTTAGCATCTCACGATACTTCCTTTGCACTGTTTAACCATAATTGCTTCTCACTAATCAAGGGTTGCTGCGCGGAGAGTTATATCAAGTTTCAACTTGGTTCAATTCCAACGATTACTTGCGAGTCGCTCTAGAATGCCTTCATCCTTCCAATTACCCACACCCTCTTATCCCTTTCTTTTACGTTCACTTAACTTCTCACTGCTTCAAGTTTCTCTTATACCCTCACCTTCCTTCTCCGTACGACCTTACCTCCTCCTTCCAAGCTCATCACTAACAGTAAAATTTTACATAGAAACAATCTTCAAATGATCTTTCAGATTAAATCCCCGATTAGCTATTCCCCTTCACTGATTAAAACATCTAATCACACTACTTGAACATCTCCTCCTTCACCCAACGCAAAAATTCAATCAATACCTTTTCACCTTCGATACCTATCTTCTATCTCAACCCAACTTAAGTATATATCCCCCACTTCTCCGGATAACTACTTCACTTAGTGTTTGAATAGAAATTTTTGTATTACTTACACACATACCGGCCGGTCTTATCTAACAAAATCAAAACACTCCTTCCTATCATTCTACACATTTTCTCGTCCATGTAACCCCCAATAACTCCGCAAACCTTGTTTCGTAGGGTTTTTCACAGCCTCTTTTTTGAATCACTTCTCTTTATCCAACCATTTCGGTTAACTCCGTACAATCACTACCTACATCTCAAATTCTGAAAGCCTCAATTACTCTTCCATCTTCTTTCGGGTCCCATCCAAAACTACTCATTCAGATTATCCCCGACACCCCTCAGAAACATCGATTACCTCTTCAAACATTTCCCCCTTCAGTATGAACTCATTGGACGTCCACATCGACCTACCTGAGTTCCAAAACTTCTAAATTATATCTCATTTAAGAATTCTAGTATAGCGTCCCTGCTACTCCACTTCAGCATGCACATAAGTCCTACATACCTATAATGCCTCTCGTATAATATAACCACAAGTCACTCAATTACTCTTCCTCCCAAAAATTGCTAAAACACTCCTCCCTCCTCCCCACTCTCTCATATCTTCTCTCCCTTTTCTGATCAACTTCTATCCAGCACACACATCATTTCTCAAGTAATTTCCGTACAAACACACTCATCTTCACATACACATGTTTTCCTTTCATTCTTAAAAGTGTCCAAGTCACAGTACGGATGCCCAAAATCCAAAATTGCCACTTTTCTCACTACTCTAAATACATATTCCTTCCATCACACCTCTCTCCCTCTTCTTTCCAGCACCTACAACAATTTTATTCTTTCACTTACTATAATCCATTGTAGCTCCATTCTCTACGACTTCATAAATCTACAAATATTCTAGCCTCCAAACAGATAGAAGGTTTTCGGACCGTTACGGGATCGATCAACCGTACCCATTGCTCTCGAGCGCCTGCATTAGCATTCAGTTTGGAAAGAGAATAGCTGGTAGTTGGCAGGCACAACTCACATATCAACCACCAGTCCCTTAGTCGCCTGCTATCCGAACACCGCCAGTGTACACATAATGTGGGCAATTTTTCCTATTCTTCTCCCCACACAATTAGGGGATATATTATATTAGTAGGGATGTCGTAAAGATGTTGTCTAGAAGAGGGGTGAAGACTTGTCTGACACAATTAATATAGTGTATTTTGATATGGTGGATAAGATGGTGGTACAGATAAGATGTTGCCCTGGAGAAATGAGTGTGTTGAAGATATATGATAGCGCAAAGAAAGAAAAGACGAAACCATTAAAATGGGAGTATAATTTATGTTAATAAAAAATCGCCTTAGAGTAATGCGTATGAAACTCTCTTCCCTCTCGCCCCCAAAAATAATCATGTAAAGGTGCAATAAAACCCCAAATTTTCAAAGTTCCAAATAGAAGTCAAACTTTTATTTTAAAGCAAACTTGTGATTCGTCACCGGGCCGGGAGAGTCAAATGGGAGGTAACTTCGTCGTAAGCTTTACCCACGGAGCAGAATCTTCCAAATATATATAGTTCATATGTAATACCCGTATAGGCTATATATAATACTATATAATTTATATATAAGCCTGTGTATATATAGTAAGCATTTATATAATATCTATATAGTATGTTAGTATACTATAAATATGTTGTAGATATATATATATATATATATATATATAGTATATTTTATATATTTCTATATATATATATATATATATACTATAATACTTATATTCATATATATATATATATAATATTTATATATAATATATATATATATATATTTATATATATATATATATATACTATACTATATATATTTAATATATACCAACTTATACTATGATACATATTATATTTTATAGTATACTACTTGTATATATAATGAATATATATAGTAATATATCATTATTATTATATAATATATTATATATTTATATTATCATATTATATTTATATTATATTTACTGGTTTATATTGAGACCTTATATATATACTGTTAGTACTATATATATACCATCGATCTACCATTTACATATATACTGAGTATAGTATTATATATCCTATATTTATAACATTAGTATATATATATATATGACTTAAATATATAATAATTATTATATTATATACTATATATAGGTTATATATACAGTATATATATTATATTATATAATATTTATGTTTATTATATAAAATATCATATAAGTATATATATATGTATAGTTATATATTATATATATAAATATATATAGTATTAATATATATCAGTGAGGTATAGTATTAATATATACCTTTTATCATGGCGAGTGCAATCCCAGAATTCATAATTTTTTCGTTGAAAATCGACCAACGATTATATAGTTTCATCTACACACATACGATGTTTTGGACTTTTAAATCACATATCACAATCTAACCTTTAAAAAAAAAAAAAAAAAAAAAAATTTAAAATTTATAACAAAAAAAACTTTTTTTTAAATTAGATTAAATACATTAATTTTAAAGTCATTGTTGTTTTTGAATGATTTACTCTTAAAAATTAAGAATATGGAATAAAAAACCTAAACAGAAGCTGTACAAATTGAAATTTTGCGCAGCAAATGTTTGGTCTTGGGAGCGAGATGTATTTTCAATGTGATAGTGGGGAGGATTATTTTAAAGCATTTATTTCTTTAAAAGAGTAAAATTTCAGATTTAAAAAATAAATTGGAACACAGTTTCTTTTGACTTGGTTCCATGGATATCTATATATATATATATAATATTTATATAATATATATTATATATATATATATATATAATATCATATATATATATATATTATATATATATAGTGTTTCAATTTGTGAAATTGTTTATAAGAAGAAAAAATAACTTTGTTCGTCATGCCTACACCACATTATCTCTGACAGATGGATAATAGCCAACTTAACTAAGCTGCGGTATCTAAATTACCACATCTACGATCTTTTTGAAAGCCAAGCAACTCAGGAGATTCAAGGTTGATTCAGAAACGTCTTAGAACACCTATACCTCTTCCTTGGAAGGATCTCATATTGAGGTGGGAAAGAAACAATTTGCAGTGCCGCCCTCGCAACCAGATTTGCGAGAAAAAGGAAAAAAATACTAGATAATAATACTTTGGCCCCCTTAAGATATTTGTCAAACATAAAAGTTGCAATATTTAGTTGTAAAAGTCCTTAATAAGCGAGTTATAAACTTATAACTGAATAATATTCGCAGAAGTTATTTAAAATAAAAAGATTAAATAGCATAATAGAATGACAGAATTATAAAGGATAGACAGAAAGCTGTGACAGTTTTATTTTACAAATAAAAGCCTGTGTGTACTTAATCCAAATATCATTAGCGAAACTCTCTTTGATAAAAGAGTTCTATGCACACACAACAGCAAAATTATTTTTCAATTGAACATGCTGAACAATTAAAGTTCTTAGAGCCATGCAAAAAGTATAACTTCGAAGAAAAGAACGCCTAAAGCCAGCGTGGAGTTCAAGTCCTTACGATAACTTCACAACTGCGCCGACTCTTATGAAATAAGATTAGAAAAATCTTAACGATGAAATCTCAAATCTTACTGCTAAAAAGACTATAAGGAAACAGAGGACTGAGAAGATTTTGGAAAGAACAGAGGTTAAATTTCAGCAAGAAATATAGATAAATGGGTCGAGAGATCTTTTCTTTTTCTGAACGTTTTTATTGAGTTCTCCCGTTATAGTATAAATTAAAGGGACGTGGAATGGATTTGATATAGACTAAAGAAGTTTTCATAGAGGGTACGAGCTTAAAATCCCAAATTTTAAGAGAACATGTGGAACGTTAGATCGTATGCCTTTATAATAATGCATCCTCTTTGCTCTATATATTTCCTCTTACAATGGCGATAGAGATGGAGAAGGAAGGGTTTCCATCCGTTTTCTTGGAAAAAATTGAAGTAAAGTGCACATACGTTTCCTTATCTCGAATAACCAGTGAACTGACATTTGATCTGTGTTAAACTTAGGAATGTGCACTTCAAGTGTATTTTTTATACTCTAAACCCCAAGTGAACCACATTTTATAAACTTTGTATCATTTTGTAATTTTGTTTTTTTATGTTAAGGAAACCCCGGTAAAGAGGATTGATACCCCCATACGACTATATGAAATTGCGTAACTCCCATAAAAGGAAAGACGACTCCCACTATAAAAATAGAAGGCTAAACTCACGGGAGGATGCAGTGAAGAGTTTGTGACGAGGCATACGCTAACTGACTCAGTCAAAAAATATTTTTTAGAAGCGCTTGTTATGAAAGAATCAACGGCTGAGTTCGATTCATCATCCGAGGAAGATTTCTTGGGGAAAACGAAACTCTACCAGAACACTAAAGGCAAAAGGAAGTTAGAGTTGAGTATTTTTAGAGAACGAACTGGTAATTTGGATGATAGAATTATAACTGCGATAGATAGATAATGGACACTCGAAAGTAATTTTTGGTTATTCTCTTTCTTGATTAAAAAAGAAGGATTGAAAAAACAGGGTTCGGTTGCTCCAGGGCAAAAATACAATGGGTTCCTAACCAAAGAATGGGTCGCAATGCAAAGCTTCTTACTAACTTTTATATATTATTTTTACATATGTTTTATTGAATTGTTATTATAAAATAGAAATTTATTTTTCCTAACAAATAAGTGAAAGATAATTTTGACCAAAGATCTTTTCCTAAACCTATCACGGAATTTAAAAAAGCAGTACCAGTGATCATCCAAAACCGACATGGGAGATATTATTGATACACACTTTTTATTTCCAAATCCTCAACACGCCTCGCCTGAAGGTCCCTGATTTTATTTCTCTCTCGATTTTTTGATTTGGGTCGTTGGTCCAAAAAGATTAAGCACACGGGATCTGCGCTAGATTCGCAATTTGTGAATTTAAGTGGGACAATTTCGCATGAAAAGCGATGTGATGAGGGGTGTGTCATTGTCATTTAGAGTGGATAGAATGTTGAGAATTAAAAGCCAGATCAAAGCCAGAGTAAGCAGAGGATGAGAAAGTAGAAAAAGAATAGAGAGGAAAGAAATAAGTCAAGGCGCGCAGAGGCAACATGTTGGACGTAACTTGTAAACTTTTAAAGTTCGATAACATTGTCTCTCCATACAAGCAGTTTCCTTTAAGACTCTAGAGAGACAGAAAGAACAGGAGTCGAGCAGGATAGATACTAAAGAAGGAGGAAAGCTGTAGTAAATCGAAACCTTTCTGGTCGAATCTACTGAAAGATTTCGAATTTTCGAGCTGCAACAGGATATAAGAAAACAACAGACAAGTAAGTAAAGGAGCGTATAAGTTGATATAAAAGTTTCCAAAAGCCCTAAATTGTCAGGCATCTTCTCAAAGATAATAACGTATGCGTGGAGCCAATTGAGATGTGGAACAATGTTTCAGTACTTCCAAAATTTACAGAGGGGGCTAATAAAAGTATTTTATAGCATTGCAAACAACTGAAGTGATTTGGAAAACTTCCAAAGCGGCCACCTCAGATACAAAACAACTATAAAGCTTGTTTGTCAAGAGAGACAAAAAAGTCTTTTCAAGAAAACCCCCAAAGAAAGGAAATGCCAAGTATATTAAGAACAAAAGAGGGATTGAACTGTTTATCTTTGAAAACATTGTAGTTGTGTGGAAGATTAGGTCAAGTATATAATAGGAAAATGAACTGAGTTTTTGAGACATTGAGGATAACCATGTTTCCTTTACCCAGTAAGGTGTAATAAAGAGATCAGAGGTCAGTTGCTCCAAGCACACTTTCCTAAATTTCTCTAATTCCTAACATAGGCTGATGAAAACAAAGTTTTTGAAAACTTTTTTAACGTTAATAGGTGATTCTTATGGTTTTTTTGTTGCTGATTCCATATCTGACCTCAGTTTTGTTTTATCACCCACAGCTTCGTCACAGTGGATCCTCGTTACAAACTAGAAAATTATCTTAATATAGGAATATAAAGTAAAATACTGTTACAATATGTAGAAACCTTTTAAATACTTCTAAACATGAAAATACAGTAAAATAGTGTTACAATATGTAGAAACCTTTTAATCACTTCTAAACATGAAAATACCTTTTTATCAAATAGGCTTATGCGTCCATTTCTTTATAATTTCTTTCTCTCTTCACCCTGAAGCTTGTGGTATCGGATTTTCTCCTGTGAGTCGCTTGCTGAACTTCTCGGTGAAGTGACCAGCAATAGTCTCCCATCATAGTGGTACTTCAGTGGCCCTGATACCTTCTTTCCATCACTTTGATATTCTAATGAAAACGTTCACCTTACTCCTCACTCACATCCCCCCCCCCCAAATTGTCTGGGGAAAAATCAAAATGACTGTTCAAAAAGTGAATCTTCAGGCTCATCAAACATCGTAACTCTTTGAACTTCTCCAGCATGTTGGCTACAATAGAAATATACTGTGGGTCCTTTTTGTTGCCCAAGAACGTGCTTACAACCTGCTTGAATGACACCAAGGCCTCCCTATCATTGACTTTCATTTTTGATTCAAAGTTAGAATCGAACATTAATTTCAGGATATCAAGTCAACAAACACGCCTTCTTTCAATTTTGTTTCTGATAAATGAGGAAACTTCCCGCTGAGATACATGAAACATTGCCCATCTTTGGATAGGGCTCTTACGAACTGTTTCATTAAGCCTAATTTTATGTGTAGAGGTGGCAGCAGAATTTGTTCCGGATGCACGAGGTTCTTGCGCAGAATGTTCTTCTCTCCAGGCTTTAAAACTTGTCTTGCAGGCCAGTTTTTTCTTGACCAATGTTGATTCCTCGCCCTACTATCCCATTCACATAAGAAACAGGGAATTTTGGTAAACCAACTTTGCTGGCATAACACCTTCAAATCGCCACATATCTTCCTATCATGAGCGGAATAGTTTATTTTATTTAAAACTATATCATGGTTTTCATATTTTCCCTCATTTGTACAGAATGAGCAACAGGTAATGACGCATAGGTGTTACCATTGTTTAATAGAACAGCCTTTAAATTAGTTTTAGAAGAGCCTATGAAAAGCCTCCATTCCTCAATTTTATAGTCTATTCCGAATTCATTCGTAAAACTGGCCATATCTGAGCAGTATGCTAAATCATTACTTGTTGAAAATATAGAGTAAATTGCTGCTCTCTTCTCCTATATACAATAATGTTGGTTCCTTTTACCAACGGGTTCTTTTTCTTGAGTCTGGAGACAAGCAGTTCAGCTTTCTCCTTTGTTAAGCCCAAATCCCTAACCAAATCATTTAGCTCGTTTTGAGTAAACAACTTAGATTTTACATTTTCTGTAGTGCATTTATAATCTTCATCAGCTTGTTCATGTTCATCATACTGGGCATCACTAGACATTTTCAGTGTAACATCATCAAAAACCTCTGGTGGTGTAGGCACAGGAAGGTCTGGATCATGACCAACTGGCCAAATGGCAGACGGTAGGTCAGGATACACTGTTACTTTTTTTATTTTTTGAGTTTTAACCGGCAATACCAACTCTACAAAAGTAACAATCATTAGAATGGTTTCTTGACTCCCTCCATATCATTGGAACAGCAAATTTAAAGGCTTTTTTCTCCAATTTTGATCATTTCCTAAGCTCTTCAACACATACATAGCATACCTTATGTGGTGTCCAAGACTTATCCTGATCACCGAGCTTCGTTCCAAAGTATGCGAGGTAGGCTTTCTTAAAGAACTCTGTAATGTTCCTCAATGTTTCTTAACCACAAATATAACAAAAGCTATCAAGAGAGTTTTTACAACCACGGCTAGCCATTGTAATCAACATATGCATTCAAATGCGGGAAACGTAGGTGCCGATGACGTCACAATGCTTCTGCTACAAATAAACGAAAAAGAAGGCGAAGAACCGATAGTGCATATAAAAACGTTGAATTTGCTAACAATTTTTAAAAATATTTAGTTGTGAATTGTAAAAAAAAATGGTTGGTGATACAGATTTTTTATTGTCATATTCGAATTCAGCACACTAAAAACTATAAGAATAAGGCAAATTCATTCAAAAAGTTTTTTCATCGTCGGCCTGCTTAATGAGTGGAATGTCTTTCGAATTGGAAGGAGTAATGAATGGTGGAGACGAGGTGTCGAATAGATAATTAATGGAAAGTCGAAAAAGAGTTGGGGAGAGAATAGTTTTAAAGAATGAACGATGGCTTTCTATAGAAAGACTAGAAAGGAAGTATCAAAGAGAAAGCCACAGAGAGGATTGTGGATACCGAAAGGGGAAAGTTTAAATATCGAAGTTCTGTTTCAGACTCTATCGAAAGCTTTAAATATACCTGCCGAAGTACATGGGACCGAGAGTCAGAGAGAAGATAAAGGAAATTATCAGTATAACTTTCCTTACAGAAACTCTAAACAGTTTTCAAATCTTCATGTAAGCCATAAGTTCAAAAACTTTAGAAAAACATAACAGATACTAAGGCAATAAGGAGATAGGGAGAGATGGAGAGAGATAGAGGGAGAGAGGGAGAGAGGGAGAGAGGGAGAGAGGGAGAGAGGGAGAGAGTTGAAGGGCCTATATTTTTGGCAAATGCTGATTGAACATACGTTTCGCTTTCTGGAGTAAGGAAAGGTCGAAGATGAGAGTTAGAGAGGAAACAATTTGCCATGGTAGGGTTCCAAGCTCGGGAAAGAAAATTTTTTGAAAACAATAGGGATGGTACAGTCACGATCATACGCCTTCTTATTATTAAGCTCAAAGAGAGAGAGAGAGAGAGAGAGAGAGAGAGAGAGAGAGAGAGAGAGAGAGAGAGAGAGAGAGAGAGAGAGAGAGAGAGAGAGAGAGAGAAACAAAAATCATATTTGCTAGAGATTATACAATATTCGGCATAATTCAGTTTGAGAGACGCACAAAAGGAAAAATAATGTCAGAATCTTCTAGGGTTTAATTAGAGGCAAATGTTTTAAAAAAGGGTATAGATTTAGTAGAATGTAATGTAGGGTTACCTGAAGAAACAAGAGAAAGGAAAGAATAAGGAAAAAAAAGTTAGTGTTAATTTTTTTTTCTTCAAAATGGCAGAAAAAAGGACTAGGAGAAGAACCAGAAAGATTATTTCATTTCTACTGAGAAAGGAGTTATGACACTGAAATGAATATACCCTTTAGTATTCCGGGACGAAATATAAATAATATTGCTTCTGGAATTTGAAGACGCTGACGCAGCGTATCTGGGTCAAAATACCGTGAGAACAGGCGATTTTTTTTGTCTCCTCTGATCAGGAAATGCCAGAACCCTTTCAAATTTCACTAGAGTTGGAGCTAATCAGTAAACCAGGTCTAAGTTAAATGTCAACATTTCCTGATACACGGCTATTGAAACTGTACAAGTCGAAAGATGTTTACCTTCAGAATACATTTAAAACTGAACATAGAGGTTAAGTCCGGGGACAGAGATTTCTAGACAGATAAAGGATGAGATTGTGCAGAAAGGTGAGTCTTACTAGTTCTCAATGGAGAAGGGATGCAACTGGAGAATTCAGAAGAGCAGTATTGGTTGTAGCAGAGATAGCATAAAGCGAGTGAGGCAACAATTCAGCGGGAAGAGAGATTGAGAGAACTAGTGATAAAGAAAGGGTTGTTATGGAAAAAACCCTGGACACCACCTTTTCAAGGTGAGATATTTTTAAATGAAACCACTCCAAATGTTTGAGGCACACTCATGTAGGGACTAGGGTTGACAAACGCCCCAGGTGCGGTGCGGTGCGGTGCGGTACGTGGTGCACTTATTTTGCTCATTTTTGCAGTGCGGAGTGGCACACAATTCTAGTGTCCCGGTGCAGTGTGGTGCAGTGTGGTGCGGTGAGTGGTGAGGGGCGGTAATGAGCGTGGTGCGCGTCGAACCATAGAGATGCGATGCGGTGCAGTGCGGTGCGGTTACGTGGGTTGGCGCTCATTTTTGCTCTTTTGCAGTCGATACAGAAATCATATAATGACGATGCAACCACAGGTGCAAGTGCAGTGCGGTGCGGTGCTGGTGTGGGGCGGTAAGGAGCGCGGTTCGCGTCGAACCATAGAGATGCGATGTGGTGCGGCAAAAATGACTTTTGGTGTGATGCAGTGCGGGGCGGTGTGCAAAATTCCTGTGCTCGGCCAACCCTAATAGGGACGAACGATATCCCTAAAACGAGCAAGCAACCGGTGTTAGTCGTGTGAAGAAATTTCAAAAGGCACCTTAGAACACCCAACATCTTGGGGTCTTCTTTATAAAGAGATATAATGTGATTCTCCTAAGAGAGAGATTACGAGAAAAAGAAACACCAGGAATATTAAGGGCACAGGAAAATTTTAGTTTGTATTTTCGAATAAAATATTTTAGCTGTGTGGAATATTATGTCGAGTAGAAGATTAAGGAACAGGGGTTAATAAGTACTGAAAACAGCCATTTTTCTCTGTCCCAATTAAAAGATCAAGAAAAATTAGCTGTGTGGAATATTAAGCCGAGTAGAAAGATTAAGGAACAGAGGTTTATAAGCACTGAAAAAAGCCAGGATTTCTCTGCCCCAATTAAAAATTGAAGAAAAATTAGAGCTTAATTGCTTCAAGGGCCACCCTTTTACCAAATGTTATTTGCTGTTGGGTGGGATGTCTTCCAAAACAGAAGGAGTAATGAAAGGTGGAGTTTTAGACATAAGAATTAATAGGGTATGAAGAGAGAGAGAGAGAGGAGGAGAGAGAGAGGTGAAGAGAGAGAGAGAGAGAAGAGAGAGAGAGAGAGAGAGAGAGAGAGAGAGAGAGAGAGAGAGAGAGAGAGAAGGTAATTAATGAAAAGTAGATAAAGAGTAAGAGATATAACAAAACCTTGAGGAACAGCACTATTAATAGACTTAGAGGATGAACAATATCCGATATTTTTTAAAAGCAGTTATAGAACGGTAGGAAACATAAGCAGAGGGAAGACCACAAAGATATACGGAAAGATGGAATTTTACAAATCAAGTTTTGCGCCAGACTTTGTTGAAGGCTTTCGACATGTCCAGTGCTACAGCAAAGGATTCAGATAAATGCCGAAGAAGAACAGAAGACCTGGAATCTGAGAGAAGGAAAAGATCAGCAGAAGAGAACTCAATATGGAACCCATATTTCCAATAGGAGATTAGAAGAATAGATTTAAGATGTTTTCAATTATTCCTGTTAAGGATAGATTCGAAAACTTTACCTTTACTTTTACTTTAGTAAAAGTGAATAACAAATAAATAAATAAATAAATAAATAAATAAATAAATAAATAAATTTCACTAAAGGGTAAACATCCACGTTCTTAGTGTAAGACTCAGAGTAAGCAGAAATAACATGATTTGAAAATGACTTATACAATTTTAGTTTCGCATCTACATGAGCTGTTGGGGATGAAAATGAAGTAATAGCTCCTGAATCGTCTAAAGTGGATTTGGAGTTAAAGAGTTAAGGGGAGAGTTCATCTTTAGCAGAAGGTTAATCCGCAGTTGTGTGTTCCGAATAAATGATAAATGAAAATAAATGAGGAAGAAGCAAAGTTAGGGAAAGATTGGATGTTAAAAAAGATTATCTAGAGAATTTCCACTCCAAGAATAAGGTTCTATGCCCATGAGATGTGAACTTTTTTTTTCTTTTTTAAATCTAATTTGTTTGGTTCATATCCAAGGGGATCATGGATACGTGTATGGTATTGTACCATATGCTTAAAGTTATTTTGTGGATAGAAAAATGGTAGGCGAGTTCACCAACATGTGTTGCTTTTACGCATTAATAATACACTTGTGACGTTCAACATAACTAACACATAAGCTTTTTAGAGTAAAGTAAGAGGAGATAAACTAAGGTTCATGAATGAGCTTTTGTTGAAATTTGAAAGAAAAGAAAAGAGAATGTACACATCTGTGCCAGAAAGAGTCTTTTTATGAGCTTTGAGCACTCTGAGATTAATCATTATAATTAATCATATAATTATAATTATTCACTATAATTAATCACTATAATTAATCATTATAATTATAATTATCATTATAATTATAATTTCCATCTCCATTATAATTACATCTATGTAATTATAATCTAATCATCTACAAATTAATCAAATAAATTATATTTAATCATTTAATTAATCATATAATTATAATTAATCATTATAATTATAATTAATCATTATAAATAATCATATAATTATTATTAATCATTATAATTAATTATATAATTATAATTAATCATCATAATTAATTATTATAATTATAATTAATCATTATAATTAATTATTATAATTATAATGTCATTATTATTATAATTAATCATTATAATTATAATTAATCATTACAATTATAATTAATCATTATAATTATAATTAAATATTATAATCAATCATATAATTATAATTAATCATTATAATCAATCATATAATTATAATTAATCATTATAATTTATCATATAATTATAATTAGTCATTATAATTAATAATATAATTATAATTAATCATTATAATTAATCATTAAAATTAATCATTATAATTATAATTAATCATCATAATTACTCATTATGATTATAATATAATCATTATAATTATAATTAATCATATAATTATAATTAATCATTAAAATCAATCATTATAATTATAATCGATCATTATAATTAATCATTATAAGAGAAATTTGCAGCACAGAATTCCACAATCACGGGGGGCCCCCTCATGTGGAAGATTCGATTACTGTATGCTGAGATAAGTAGGTGATAGGAGGAACTTAGAAGATAAAAGATCCTAACAGCATAGGGCGAAGGGGTGGATGTTATAATAAGGTCTTATATGTTACGTTCATTTCCAAGATGATAAGATATACTAGTAGGGAACAGTATTCAATATCGATCGAGAAAGAATGTTGAGCTTCTACCACAACTGTATCACGTGATAGTGACGTCAAGAACGCTATTAATAACGTGCAAGAGATGAGGTTTCTGCTTATCTATTATGTGACCATTATTTTTGCAATTTATGCATTTTGTGCCTTCACAATATTTCAAAGTCGCTCTCTACTAAGCACAAAATCAAAGTTTGAACATTTTAATTAGTATTTCCAATCATTTTTAGTCACATACTAACAGAAAAAATTCTTACAACTCAGGAACAAAATATGTTTTACATATTATTATTATTATTATTATTATTATTATTATTATTATTATTATTATTATTATTATTATTATTATTATTATTATTATTATTATTATTATTATTATTATTATTATTATTAGTAGTAGTAGTAGTAGTAGTATTAGCAGTAATAGATAGTAGTAGTAAGTAGTAGTAATAATAGTAGTAGTAGTATTTCCGTAAATGCTACTTAAGTACCTAATGAGCAGCAATGTTAGTAAGTGTACAGACACCTTAATATACGATTTCAAACTATAATTGACGATAACAATAAATAATTGCTTAATATATATATAATATTATATTATATATCATATATATTTATATTATATAATATATATATATTTATTATAAATATATATATGTTTATATATATATATATATATATATATAGATATATATATAAAAAAAATAGATATAAATATAATATATTATATATATATATATATTATATATAT
>JABUQX010043802.1:0-30000 GCA_015478945.1 Trachelipus rathkii
TTACTCAGATATTATTTATAGTATATAATATTATATATATATTATAAAATATATATACATATATATAAATATATATGATAATTATATATATATAAATAAATATATATATATTATGGTAGTGATAGATAATATATATTTTATATATATAATATATATTATAATATGTTATTATATATATATAATTATATACTATATATATACTAAGTACTAATATATATATATATATATAATAATATATAATATATATATATATATATATTATATATATTATATATATATATATATATATATGATATATAATATATATAATATCTAATATATATATATATATATATATATATATATATATATATATAATATATATATATATATATATTTATTTATTTTATTTATTATGCTTACACTCTTTCCCGATTGAATCGGGTAGTTGGTACGCTAAGCCTCTCCACTCACACCCCCTACCTCAACCCCCCTCTACCCACCTTCCTCCACCCCACCCTATCCTCGCCAACACCCCTAACCCTCTTCCTCTCATCCCTCCCTCTCCACATCTTCCTTTTATCCATCCATTCTCCCACCTCCCCCCTTCCTGGGGTCCCCCTCCCTCCCCCCCTTCTCTCTCCTTCCTATCCCCCCGCTCCCAAACTCTCCTAACCACCCTCTGTTCCTCCATTCTCACCAGATGCCCATACCATCTTACATTCCCTTCTCCGCTCTCCCACCGAACTCCATTTCCTCCAATCACATCTCGTCCCTCAAACACCTATTTCTAATACCCCTTACCTACTACTAACCCACAAACCGCTCATCAACGCACCTTCCATAACCAAATACTCCAAACTTCTCCTTGACTTGGCATCAAACCCCCAAGTCACACCCATTTACAAAACCTGCTGGTACACAAATTTTCTCAAACATTACTTATCTTAACTTTCTGTGATAATTCCCCCCCTTTCCATCTCTCAGACCACTTAAAGCTCTCATTCCTTCTCCTAACTTCTATGTTCTATCTCCTCCTTCATCCTCCCCCCTTACCAAATCAATCCCTAAATATCTAAAAACTTTACTTCTTGCCATAAACTACTACCCCCCACCGTTCGAAACCTCTAACCTCTAACCTCCCCCTCTTCTCTTTCCTCCTCCTCAAACACTAACACTTTACTCTTACCAGATTTATTTTAAGCCCCTTTTGTCCGCACATTCTCTCAACCTCCCTCACCAATACCTCAACCCTTCCGCGTTCTTCGCACACTAGGGCAGATCGTCCGCAGAACACTATCATGTCCACTTCCCTTCTATCATTCCCATTCATCTATTCCACCCCCCTCCCCTCCCGCACCATTTCTCTGCAAACACTCTCCATAAACAAATTGAAAGCCACGGCGACATTACACAGCCCCCCCCCTGCCTCAGTCCTCTCACCACCCCAAACATCTCATCTACCATCCCCTCCTATACACTCTCACACATCATTCTACTATCCTATAAAATGCCTGATACTTTACCTATTTATACTCCCCACTCCATTTTCCTCCAACACCTCCCACAATTCACCCTCTTCACTCTATCATATTCTTTCTCTAAATCTAAAAAACACTCCATACACTTTCCCTTTCCTCTCTCTACTTTTCCACAAGCATCCTTAGTGTAAACACTTGGTCCACACACCCCCTTTCCCATCCTAATTCCTCCTTGTTCTTCCCCCATTCCTTCCCTCCGTCTAAGCTCCCTCTTCACTCTCTTCCACTCAGTATTCCTACCATACACTTTCTCCTAACCTACACTTAACAGACATATCCTCTATAATTGCCCAGCATTCCTCCTAGTCCCCGTTCCCCTTATTACAGGGGAACAAACAACCATCCCGCAATCCTGTGGTACCTTCACACTCCTCGCAACATATAATTAACTATAACCTATACAGCCACTCCCTCCACCCCTATACCCTCCCTTCGTACATTTTCCATTCTCAACAATTCCATCTCAGAAACTGCGGCACTCGCCTTTTTTCCTTTATTCAAGCCCCTAATAATTATTTCCTCCATTTGTATTTCAATTCCTCCCCCTCCCTCCGCCCAAATTCACATCCGCCCATCTCTCACTCTTGCAAATCTTCTTCCCTCCCCACCACACCTCATTTAATAATCCACTAAAATACTCCCCCACCATCTTCCTCACCCTATCCTTCTTCTCCTATCCACTCCCATCCTCCTCCCTTAAATGCCTCTCCCCCAACCCCTTTCCTTCTCTTCCTTTTTTTAATTTACTTTCCAGAACATCTTGCTTCCCGATTCAAAATTTTCCGTCACTTTCTACACCACTCATCTTTTGCTCTTCTCTTCGCCCTCTCCCCCGCCCTCTTTGCTTCCACACTCTAACCCTTTCTATACTTAATATATAGATATATACTATATATATATATTATATATTATATATATATATATATATATATATATATATATCAATATATATATATATATATATTATATATATATACTATATATATATAATAGTATAACCAGGTAATTATATATATATATATATATATATATATATATAAATATATATATATATATATATATATATATATATATATATATATATATATATATATATCATATATATATATATATAATATATATATATATATATATAATATATAATATTAATACCATTATATATCTATTATTCCCCGCTTGATAACGTGCCCACCTTACCGTGGTGAGGGGGTATCAGATATCACTTTTTGAATATCTACAGTTGCACTTTTCCTCTTTTCAGTTTTTTGTATTCCCCGATTTTGTTTTGTCCGTATTTTCCCGCTTTCATTTTATTGGTTATTTGCTACAATTCCCCTACGTTATTGTGGAGCCACTGCCACTCTCCACTTTATGGTGTCCCCATTTTCTTCCCTCATTGGCCCTTGTGCTTTGGCCTTTGGTCCTGGGTCCGTCCTAACTCCCCCTCGGGTGAGGCATACAGGTTACAAACTCAGTCCTTCCAACCTTTTATCTGGGCTGCCTATTTGTTGGGATCCGAGAACCTTGGGTTAACCACTGGAGGCCCGTCCGTGCACTTAGTGTATATATCCCTGGTATTCCGTTCGGAATATCCATGCGGTCATGGGAGGGGACTGCTGCGGAGTTCGCGGGGTGGCTTTCCCGAGTCACCACATCTGTTGCCCTCCCTAACGAGTGGGTTTCAGGGGGATGTGTTAGGCTCTGAACTTGGGCCTTCTGCTGTGGACAAGACACTTTCCCATATGAATTGTTTTCCTCTCACGTCCCTATGTTATATTGTCCTTTATGTCTCATTTGTTTCATTGTTATTACTGGTTTTTATTGGGGTGGAGAAATATATAGGAGATTAACTTACGAATTTGCCCATAAATAAATATACGATTTTAAAAAAAAAGGCGGATTTCATCTTCGGTCAGAACCCCCATACTGGCATTTCCCTGGCTCCTCCATAGGCCGGCCAAGTAAGGCTTTGAATGCCCTATGGTAGTACGAAATAGGTTCGTGTGCTCACGTAATCTTTCCAACAAACCACCTTACGCACCAAATTCCTGCTTTTTTGGTTGACACCTAATTTTCATGGTGAGACTGTGTCGCCTCTGTTCCTATGTTACCTATCTGTTCCTATGTTACTTATCTCCCCAGTTCATCTGTCCGAGGTGTGGTGACTCTCTCCACACGACGTGCGAAAACCCGCTTTGCTGCCCGAATTGCAAGGGTTCTCATCAGGCGTCATCTATGCACTGCCCCTCTTTTCTTTTGGAAAAGGAGATTCTTGAGCAGTGCACAAAACACAAGCTCGACCTCCGTGAGGCCTCTCGTCGGGCTAGGGAGAAATTTCAGCGAACATACCCCTCTCCTTTTGCTGCTGCTGCGACTAGCGGTATCTACCCGCCTAACCTTTCTCCTTCAGTGCGCTCTCGAGTGCGGGCCGACTGCGCCTCTACGTAAATTCGCAGCTCTCACAGATTCCGCGGATACAGTAACATCACTCACTGTTATAAACTTTTTCCTCTGTCAAATCGAACTGCGCCCCCCCCCCCGCATTCCTTCCGCACATGATCCGTAAACTGTCGCTCATCAAAACTCCCCAGTCCTTAATCCATTTCCTATGGTGTGAGTTCGGATGAAGTTCATGCCGCCCAGGGTTGTATGCTCTCCTTCAGTCAATGATTCTTCCCCTGATTTGGAAGCACCCCCTTGTGTTACACTCGACTGATGACTTCCTTTGACGAATATTTCACGTAAACGTCGGGCTCCCGTGTCTCCTAGGAGACCGCTGGAGCATTCTTCTAGTATTATAGGCTTCCTATAATACGTCTCCTTCGCGAGCGCCCTTGACTCTTTTTCACTATTGGGCGGGGATTTCTTAAACATCCGACAGCTTGCTGCCCAATTCCGCTGGGTCTCCGGTTGTTTTTGCCCAACTGCCCGTCGCCTCAGAAACCGCCATGGTGTTGTGGAAAGCAATCCCGTCTGTCTCAGCAGATCACTGATAGTTTAAAATCGTGCCTCGTCTGCTCTGCATCCGACCCTCCGGTTCCTTATTCAAGCGAACTTCTCTGCCATTGGTGCTGGTGTCTACACCTTCGACGTTAGGCTCGAGACCCTCTGTTGTGGAGGTTGGTTTAAGGAGGGAGGGAGCGACCATTCTCTATCTCGAGGTAAACCTCCAGTGTCAATTCTCCATAATCTTTCCTCTTCCGCCGGGCTAAAGGGCGCCCCTCCGTGGGCCATCAGTGACCCGCGCCTTCGATCGTCGCGTGCTTCTAAAAAGAAACGCGACGTGCCCACCGCATAGCAACGATTGTGACGGACCGCGTTGCGGACTGATCGCTTCGATTTCTTTCTACATTGACTTTGTTTCTTCACATGAAACTGCCGTGGTTACCCAATACTTCGAAGAGTTGGGTAGACTTATTGAACTGCATACTCCAAAGGCCATCTGCCTCCAAGAACTGCAACTGTGTAACCGTGCTTTTCTGCAGCCATCCAAATACAGATTGCCTCTCGCTTCCCAAAATCGTGGCTCTATTGATAGGGATGATGCGGCGATTCTGTTCAACGAATCGGTTCCTTTCACCCATATCCCCATTATTCCAACTCGGTTAATCACTTGGTAGCTCCCGTATTCCATCTCTGATTTCCCTTTACTTTTGTGCTTTGTATACTGCTCCTAGCTGCAGTTTACATGAAAGAAGATCTTTCGACTGTTTTCGAAACCTCCCTCCGCCTCTTGCTGGTTTTTGGGGTACTTCATGATTTCTCCACCCAATGTGGGGTTGACTTCCGTTCTCACAAATGCGGATTGACTGTCGGTATTTTTGCAGAGCTTTTCTGTTGGGATCCTCAACAAGTGGTTATCTGCAATTTTCGAACTTTTTGACACTCGTGAATTCCTTCCTGTGTTGAACATCTCATTATCTCTCTATATTTATGAGAGTTATGTGGAGCAGGTCGCCTAACCTTTTGTGGAGTGACCATTACCCAATATACATTACATATCTTGTGCCCTATCATGCCTCCAATACACCCTATCCTACTTGGCGTTATGACAGGGCTATTGGTCCTCCTTCCTCGAGCCAGCATCACGTTCCCCTTGCTCACGGCCACTGACGTCTCTTCTTCCCTGCGGATGCATCATTTATTTCGCGGATGTTGTTCTGGAGGCGGGGGAGGCCAATATCCCTCGCTCTTCTGCATGTCGTCTTTCCGCTACACGCGTGGTGGAACGCAGCATTGACTCGGCAATTTTGCTAAACGTAAATCTCTATCGTTTCATACAAGAGAACACCTTACACAATCTACGTGATACCTCTTTTAATGCTTGTGTGGCTCTGCTTGGTCTCGTTGTATAGTAACAGGAGGACTAAGAAACAGTATGTTAGAACTTACGTTTCCACGGTCAATTCATCTACGCCTTTGTCTTCGGTAAATGGTTTGTCGCAAAATTTCTTGCAAGCACTACCGGAGCCACCAAACGCTCATTCAGCTGTGTCCGTCTCGTTGATATCGTTTCCCGCAGCCACGGCATGGTTGCAATGACTGGGAATATTCCGATTTTGGGCTAACTGGTGCAGCGATTCTCGGTGCGGGACCTTCTGATCGCATCTGCGACCGCACTCCCCGTCCCGGACTTTTTCGTCTCCTGGTAGGCTTCTTCTTACAATCGACTGTTCACTGGGGCGCATTTTCAGGAGGCTCTCCCCTTTGCAAGCATGGAGTCACCTGGAACCTAAGGTGTTCTTGTACCTAATATAAGTTATCTCCATGCATTGCTTCGGCGTCTTCTCCTCTCATGTTATATAATCAAGTCTGGTGGAGGGGGTCTTCCCCCTAAGTTTTGGCTAACGGCTTATACCATTTCCATTTCCAAACCAGGAAAGGACCCTACAATCGCAGCAACCAACATCGCCATTTCTCTGACCTGTCTACACTGTAAGTCTGATGGAGAAAGAAGGTAGCTAATTTCGTCTTCTCGCACGTTAAAGGGGCTGCTGCATTTTTCCGACCATCAGTTGGGTTCAGAATCATCACTTCCACACAGGAGCATCTCTCTGGTTGGACCGACGATATCCGTGAGCTTTTTCCTCTAATAAAACGGTCGTAGCGTTTTTCTCGATTCGAAAGGCTTACGATTCCACATCTGGAAATGGAAGTTCTCCAGAGCTGCACTCGCTGGACCTTAGGGGACAGTTTCCCCTCTTCCTTCAGTCTCTTATGTCGGGTAGATCGTTCAGGCTTCGCTGTGGTACCACTCTGTCTCATCATTTTGACATAGTCGAGGGGGTGCCACAGGGAAGTGTACTCAACGTTCTGCTTTTTGCTGTCGGTTTCAATGATGTTACTGCAAGCATCCCATTTTCAGTTCGGTGCTCTCTCTATGTGGACGACCTGCTTGTTATGTTCTGGAGTCAAACTATTCATGCATGGAACGTCAGATGCAGCTGGCCGTCAATGAGGTGATTTCGTGGTGTGATTCACGGGGTTTTACTTTTTCCGTCACTAAGACGAAGAGCCGTGCTTTTCCGTAAGAGGTTGGTAAGTGCTTGATAGAAGAGTTGATTTGTCCTCCCTCGTTTGGCCCTGTATGGCTCACCCATCCGCCCTGAGTCGGAGGTGAGGTTCTTAGGTCTGTTATTGGATGCTCGCCTGACATATCTCCCCCATATCCTCAATCTGAAGATTAACTGCCGCCGCTCATTGGACCTCTTACATCTACATCCTGGGGGGCTGATTCGAAAGGTCATGCTTCGTCTGCTGCTCATGTGGTCAGGTCAATTGTTGGTATTAAATCTTACGCATTACGACAGAACGTCTCCAGGCATATCTGATGCTGCCCTCTCGACTCCATACAAAATCAGGGTTCTGGGCTATCTCTTGTGGCGTTTCGTTCTTTCGCCAAAGATAGAGCTTTGGAGGTGGAGCTGGGGTGATGCCCCTTTCATTACGGAGAGAATATCTAATGCGTTCCTTGTTTGTCGCCTACAAATCTCCAAACCATCAACTTTGACTCCTCTCATCGCCAAGGTTCCCAGTAGCCTTGCCTATTGGCCGTTTGCTGGGGTTGTAGCGTCTGTCTTCCGTTTTCTCCGCCTCCCTGTGCGGGCGGTTTTACAATTTAACTACGATGATGTCTGCCCTTTATTGTTTGTATCCGCTCCCTGTGGTGTGCATGAGGTTGTCTCCGTTATCTAAATCCGGAGACCATCTGTCTCTACTGAAGGCTTCTTTCCTCTCACCTGGCTCTCCATGAGAGCTCTGTGAGCATCTGTACCGACGGCTCAAGGCGAGAGGGTGGTGTGGGTGCATCAGCGATCTTTTTGAACCTTAATGTGTCTCCACACTCTCCCTTTCTGGACTCGTCGTCCTTACGGCCGAGTAGTTGCGCTGACTTGGCTATTAATAGGATTCTGACACGATCTGCCTGCCCGTAACGATTTTTTTGACTCGCAGAGTGCTCTTCTTGCACTACAAGATCGAACGACCGTACATTCTTTGGTTTCTGTCATCCAAAAGTTTCTATGTATGCTTCATGCTAGACACAAGGATTTGACGTTTTTCTGGGTCCCATGGGTAACGAGTTGGCTGACAAAGCGGCCTGTCACGCCGCCACTTACAAAATTACCTGTCGGCGATACTTACCTGTGGCCATCTTGCTGGACAGCCTCCAGCTACCTATTTCTGCTCCCGACTTCAAACATGGCTCCTCTCTGTTAAGCTAATGGAGTGTTGCGAGAATTGATCGGGTTACCTAAGCCGCGTAGCATAAAACCGTCCTGGGGATTTGTCGTCTCTTTCGCTGAGTCCGGCACTAAGGTGGTTGTCCTGCTCGTTGCGATATTGGCCATACTAAGTTGCACATAGCACTCATGGCAAAGGGAGAATCCCTCTATATGTCTTTTCTGCCGTTCCCATGGTCTGCTTTCGGTACGCTATTTTCTTGTGGGTTGTATGGCTCTTACGGCTTCCAGAGACCGAGTTTTCCCCATGTTACACACCATACCTTTTCCAATACCCTGGCCTTTCATTTATATTGTCCTGAATTAGTTTCATTCAATAGTGGCCCGATCTTTGCTTTCCTTCTTGAAACTGACTGCTCTATAAAATTTAATTCCTGAATTCCCGTTTTCATGCGTTCAGTTTAGGAGTTTATCCCTGTAGTTGGTTTTCTGACTCAATATCGCTCCCCCCCCCCTTTTTTTTTCTTCGCTGCGCAGTGGTGCTCCTGTACACTTATTCAAAAAAAAAAAAAAAAAAAAAAAAAAATATATACATATATAATATTGATTAAAAATGGTAACAGAGAAGACAAAATAAACACTTACATATAGATGAAGAACTTGCTTGCAGAATGTTGTCGAAGGCGAATTAAAGGTTGGAAAACTTATGTTTGTAAGGCAACAAAAAAAACAAAAAACTTACTCTCTACAGTTAGATAACTTACTATCTAATAGGTACTGAAAACTTAACTATTTGTCTACAACACACCCGTTAATACCTGATGCATCAGCTATCAACTAGGTATAAAGGTAACCCTAAATATAGGAGTACCTCCACCACTAACTTAATACACACGACTTTACCTATCACTAATTGTCACCAAAACAAACCACTTTCTATTCCTACCCTTCACTGTAGCCTTCACCACACGTTATCTGACCTTCCACTATTTCACTATGGAACCTCCACTTTTCCACTTTTTAACACTATTGATTATTATCCATAATTAAACTTAACTACTGTAATAGAAGAAAGAATATACATTAGATACATTATACACAATAATTACTAAAACTTAAATCTACATCTACTCTACAGCCTGACTTTGGTCAGACCCACTAAACAAATAAACTATTTTACAATCTGCCTCTCTTCATTAACCCCATCTTCTCCGTCTGTTACGAAACCACAACTATCACTCCTGAAATACATGATACATAATACATAAATTTTATCAATCTTATACTCTTCTCTCCCCACCTTTCACTTGTCCAAAACTCTACACCTACACAAACACTGCACCAAAATTACACCCCAACACCAAACCACCACACCTACAAAATAAACCTAACTGCTCCAACTCTACTGCTACCACTTCTACTACCCCTACTATTACTATTACTACTACTACTACATACAAGACAAACACTAAAACTAACTCACATACTTCACTCTAGATCAGACACATCTGGTTCCTGATCATACCCATACTTCAACAAAAACATTTCTAACACTACCCCTTCACTTTCATAACTAGAAAAATGCTCAAAAACTCTATACAACCACTCCATATAAAGCTCACCTTCTTTACGTCTCACCCATTCTTCATTTACAGTTTTTTTTCCTTTAGCAATCACGGCTTCGTTTTTAGTTAATTCTTTCCTATTTTTCCTTTTCACTCCTTCCCCCCTTTTTTTACACTTACAATCTGTACACTGTTTAACTATTTCTGAATCACCACACTTCACTTCCCCATCTACAACACTCATTTCCCTTTCTACGTCTACTTTCACGTTTTCATTCCTCACAAAGCTATTAACACCAACCTTTGTCTTCACATTTTTCTCTACAGCTACATCATTTTCCTCATCACCTGTCCACACTCTTACCGGAACAACAACTCTTTCACCACTTTCTCCCATACGCTTGTTCTCCTTTTTTTCTTCATCATTGTCAGTCTCACTGCCACATATGAAGGGATTTCCCCCTATTATCCTACAGATACTATCAAATTCTTCTTCAATAGTCTCATCCTCATCGTACGTGTTCTTGCCACTACTTACTGTATTACTCACTACTTCTACTTTATTCACACTACTGGTAACTCCTTTCTTCTTAACGCACAACTCACCATACTCATCACAATCTCTCCACAAATGTTTTTCCGATCTACACAAATCGCATCCCTTTCTCCTCCATCCACTCTCCTCACAACTGTTCATTCCTCCTCCACCATAAAACATACTAATTTCAACAACAGCATTATTACCGCCAACTGCAGTTTTACTACTTTCTACACTATCTACTACCTTATCACTACAACTACGTACTTGTTGTCTTCTACCTATACCAACACCACCATTACCTCTTCCTCTCTGTTCGCCACCACCATACCCACCTCTACCCCTAGAAGGACACTTATAGGCGTAGTGGTATTTAGACCTACATATGTTACACTCACTCACTCTACCCTCCTTATCTCTCACATTCAACAACTGACCACAAAACCACTCCTCACTTCTGAGCCCATTCATAGACATCTGGTTACTTGAATACCAACTACTCTCACTCACTTCGTTACCAGCACCTCGGTTCTCTACTTTCTTTCCAAAACCCTCACATATGTTTATCAACGCATCTCGAAAGGTACGAAACACCCACTCATCTTTTCCACAATAAGCCAAAACCATTTGTCTTTGACTGTCACTCACATCTGCTCCTTCCAAAAGAAAACCATTTGTCTTTGACTGTCACTCACCTCTGCTCCTTCCAATAGATGCACACATTTCATATCTTCTCCTAAATCCACTTTACCAACCATCTTACACCTTCTCTCAATCACCTCATATCTGTTCGCATATTCCCTCATTGATTCATCCTTCTTTCTTTTAATATAGAAGTACTCACATAATTTGTCGTACCTATCCCTTTGTTTCTCTTTCGCATACCTTTCATCCAACTTACGTAATATTTCATCTACTCCTTCCTTTTTACCTAATGACTCCCAATCCACCGTCCACACACACTCATAAGCCTTTGCACCCAAACTGAACAGAAGCTCACCTGCAGGTTGTTCAAACTCCTCACCACAAATCTAAACCACAACTACTTTACTCTTTCCACACATACATACTCGTCTTGCATTTCAAATCTCCTTAAACTCGAGGACATGCTCTAGACGACCCTCTTTTCTAAACAACCCAACTTCCACTTTCTTTCACTCAACAGTCAATCACTACCATCACCTTTTCTTATCCATCTTTCACTTTCACACTACACACAGCCCTAAAGCAGAACAAGGTTCCTACACACCAAAATCTACGTATTCCTACAAGTTCTTCACCATCACTATGCTACTTCAACCAGCTACACCACTACTCCCAGTAAAGAAACGAAACTACGCTCTGCTACATGATTCAAATAATGGTACAGTAGAAGACAAAATAAACACTTACGATATAATGAAGAAACTGTGCTTGCACATGTTGTCGAAGGCGAATTAAAGGTTGGAAAACTTATGTTTGTAAGGCAACAAAAAAAACAAAAACAAACTAACTGTCGGGAATTCTCGGACTTACGAACAAATTGCTCCTTAAAACTAAACTATTTGTCTACAACAACCCCTAAATACCTTAATGCTCAGCCTATCAACTATGTACAATAGAAGGTAAAACCCTAAAATATAGGATACCTCCACCACTAAACTTAATACACAGACTTTACCTTCATCTAATTTCACAAAACAAACCACTTTCTATTCCTACCCTTCACTGTAGCCTTCTTCACCACACGTTATCTGACCTTCCACTATTTCACTATGGAACCTCCACTTTTCCACTTTTTAACACTATTGATTATTATCCATAATTAAACTTAACTACTGTAATAGAAGAAAGAATATACATTAGATACATTATACACAATAATTACTAAAACTTAAATCTACATCTACTCTACAGCCTGACTTTGGTCAGACCACTAAACAAATAAACTATTTACTAATCTGGCCTCTCCGTTCATTTAACCCATCTTCACTCGTTACGAAACCTACAACTATCACTCTGAAAATAACATGATAACATAATACATAGAATTTTTGATCAATATATATATATATAATTATATACTATATAATATAATTATAGTATATATATATATATATATATATATTATATATATTAATATTATATATATATTATATATTATATATATATATATAGATATATATAATATAGTATTTATATTATTATATATAATAATATATATATATATATATATATAATATATTATATATATATATATTTAATGCTAAAAATTGTGCTGGGCATGGATCGAATTTCCTAATGGTGTTAGTTTACTATTATTTTAAGAATGCAAAATTCTGTAAATTGGTTTGTGATGAATAAAAAAAGTTTTAAAAAAAAAGAAAAATAATCTTAGTTTTCTTTTATCCAAAGTATTTTTCAATTGAATTAAGTTTTCAGCAATTCTCTGAAATGTAGTAATTATCATTATTATGCAAAGTATCATCATAGCATGTGAAATAAATGTTTCGTTTGATAATTTCACTTATAATCATTAGACCTATTAGGTATACTTTAAGCAAGTTTCTGACGTATATCGATACTATATTTTAATTAAACAATTTAGAGTGGCATCGATTAATCAGTAAATCGATATAATCTTTGACAAGTTTTTTTTTTATATCTCAGTTTTTCGATTCTGTTGGATATCTTCCGCTTAATATGTAGTGTGAATTTAGAACATTTAACTGAAATTTGTATGAAGAACGATCAGTTCTTACTGGATTTTACACTATTTGAAACAAATACTGTGGTAAAATATTGACTCTCGGGCTACTTTGTGGATAAAAAATTCAGTATATATATATATATATATATATTATATAAATATATATATAATATATATATATATATATATATATAATCTATATATATATAATATATATATATATATATATAATATATAATATATATATATATTATATATATATAATATCTATATATATATATTATATATATATAATATATATAATTATATATATATATATATATATTATATATATATATATATATATATATAATATATAGTATATATATATATATATATATATATATATATATATATATATATATAATATATATAGTATATATTGTGTTGAAGAAGGAGATGTTAAGTATGTGTTGGATAATGTTAAATCATTGAGGTGTTTGGGGATGAGATATGTTGTTCTAAATTGTTAAAATTTAAGTTAGTGGGCTTGGATGGAGAGGAAGGTGATTACGGAAGGAATGGGTAGAATTAAAGGAGTGAGAAGTTAAGTGAACCAAGGTAATAAGGATAAGTATCTTATAAGAGCTTCGCAAGTAAATCAGTTGAATGTGTGAACAAGTTGAAACTAGAGTTAAAGCAAAAATGAAAGAAACAGTTGTTAACAGCATAAAGGAAGTATTGTGGAATGTGCCAAAAGTACGGAAGTAAGAATGTTTAACAGTGAGTGGTGGAATGATGAAGATGTGATCCAAGCTGTTAAAAGTAAAAAAGAAGCGTGGTTTGAATGTACTAAAAACCAATGACGAAGTTTCAAAAGAAAGACTGTTTGAAATTATATTAAGGATAATTTATAACAATCTAAGAGAATTAGTCGAAAGCCGAAAAGAAAAGCTAAATGAACAGTTTGGAAAGAGATTGAATGGGACTTACAAGGAAATAGAAGCTCTTCTGGAAGCGAAAGGTTAAGAATAAGGGGAACGTGCTTAGAATAATGAATAGGGATGTGCTTTTGTAACTGGTAAATGGATGGGAGGGGGAGGGTGGAAAGAACATTTTCGAAAATCTGTATAATATTAACAGTAAATGAAAGGTGATAGTGAATGTGTTGGGTTTGATGGTGCAAGAAGTAATGGGTATTTTGGGGATGAGGTCATTAGCAAGGAAGAAGTATGGGTCGAGTGAGAAAGTTGAAGAATGGTAAAATTGCTCTAAGGTATAGATGAAATTACTGTGAAATTATCAAGAACGGAGGCTAGATGGTTGACTTATTTTGGAAGTTGTGTAACAAAAGCGTTTATGGAAGGTTATAGTTCCGTGGGATTGGAGGAGAGCAGTAATAGTACCTTTACATAAGGGTAAGGGAGAAAAGGGGAACTGTAGGAATCTATATGGGGAATCTAGTTTATTGATCTGTTGTAGGGAAAGATTATATGCTGGTATTTTTAGTCGCCAAGAGTGCGTCGATGACTGGAATGAACTCGATTGGTGAAGATTAATATGCGTTTTTTTAAGTGGTTGAGAGGATAAGTACGAGCTTGAATATCTTTAATTGAAACAAAGATTGGAAAATGAGGGAGAAAGAGGAATAAATTTGTATTTAGGTTTTATGGATTGTACCTCTCTCCTAAAATCCCCGTCTTACCTGTTTGAACAAGAGGTTTTGGAGTTATGTACCATAAAAAAATTGAGCAGGAGAGATGCCATTCACCAGCTCAAAAACATATATCCACAATACAAAGGCAATCTTATGCTACAATTGCAGCAGCCCCACCTGTCTCTGCGTGTCAACTCACCGATACAACTATATTCCAGTAGAACTCTTCCCTGAAATCCCAATGAGACTCGAGCAGTTTCTGAAACCTGCTCACCTGTACTGCCTATATTGCCGACTATTCAAATAGTCAAAAAACAGCCTTTAATCTAATCTTCCGTCCAAAATGCCGTCAACAACTCTACCCCGGGTGCTAGCTTTCACTGACCATTAATGAAACAAAGTCTGTTCATCTTCTACATAGCTTGGAGAGCATTTCCTGCCAAGAAACTCTGCCTCATCCCTCCCGATGAGTTCACCAAACTCACGTAAAAGGCCTGCGTCTTTACCCCCTAATCTGTCTCCCACCATCATTCTATCTCCTGAAAAAGATGTCCCTAAACAGAAACATAAGATTAAGCACCAAGACAAAGATTACTTGATAAAATATAAAACATCTCTATTTCTAAAGCAGAATACACCGACCCCAGATATAAAAAATGCAACTCGGAAGAGACCTCACCATAAGTCTATTCCTTAGACAAAATCACTTACATCATTAGATTGTACCCAAGCAACCACAACTCGAATAATCCACCAACCAATCTTCTGATAGCTTGCAGGATTATTCCAGTTCTTCTAAATCCTACTATAACTCTTCTTCCGAATATCCTACCTCAGCACTCCCTAAAGGATTCTGTGCCTTAGCGGATGAAATGGATTATAGTTCCCAAATAGAGCTTGATGTGACGAGACCCACTCTCTTTCTAATGCTTCCTGCGCTTCCGAGGGGGGTGAATGGAAGACCGTTCCACGCAAACACTGCAAACGTTCTGATCTGTTGGCGGTACGAAAGGAAACCCAGAAATCTCCCATCTCAACTCAAATTGTACAGTCTCCCAAAATAGCCCACCTGATGATACACTGACAAGTCTTCAGTGTCAGACTTTCGTAATCCAGCGAATCCCAATAGCACTACTCCAACACCCTCTCAAAAAGATGACACTTTTCCGGTAACACCTTTCTCTCCCGTTTCCATGGAAACAGCCCCATATTCTCCACACTTCTGAATCTACTTGCTTGGCAGATACTGATATCGCTCCCATTTCCAGAAATGAGCACCCTGCTTGCTCTTCCAACGACCAACCAAGTTTTGATAATAACATGGACTTGGTTGAACTCTACTTAATTCGCATTCATGGTGAAGTTCCTTCACCAAATACCACGGAAAACCCCCTCCCAAAACCGGTCGTACAACCAAAATCTACGTTGTACGACTACTGCTTACCACCAGGATTTTTTATTGCTCCTCCTCGTCGGGACCCACGTCACAATCTTCCCTCCTCATCTGTATCCACCTCCAATATTATCCCTAACCACATAAAGAGACAATTATCTCAAGAGACTATCCTCATAATAACATAGCAAGACCACCTTCCTTCGTTGGAATTGTCGTGGCTACTACACTAATTTTGAAGAACTTGTTCAACTAATTAACATTATTTACACCAAAGTGCATATATTTGCACGAGCTTCAACTATGCTATCGCGACTTCTTCCAATCTTCGGAATACAAATCGCCACTAACTTCTATAGAAAGGTGACAGTAATAGAGAAGACGCAGGAATTCTCATTCATAAGTCTATTCCCTATTCTCCAGTCGCTCTTCGAACTAGACCTCATGCAGTGGCAGCACGTATTCATTTGTTCATCGATCTCACTATCTGTTCGACCTACTGGCTTCCGGTAGTGAGTTTACTAAGACTAACTTAGCCGACCATTTTAAGCATCTCCCCCACTCCCGTTGTTATATTGGGAGACTTCAATCTTCGTCACCTCGTCTAAGTCCCTTGTTGATCTCCTACCTTCCCTTTCCCTGGGATGCCTTAATACAGGACTCTCTACATAAGAACGTTTAGATAAACAAACTTCTTCCTGTATAGATATTTCCTTTTGCTCCCATTCTCTTATAGATCGTTTCACCTGGTCCCGCTTTGATTACTTATACGGCAGTGACTATTACCCAATAGCCTTAAATGAGCTTGCACCGAGCCCAATATTAAAACCCAATTCCAGCTAGTATTATGACCGAGTGAAGTGGGCTCCTTTTCATCAGGCTACAGCTATCCCACTCTCTCCCTTCAATA
Organism: Trachelipus rathkii; assembly: GCA_015478945.1. Lineage (NCBI taxonomy): Eukaryota > Metazoa > Arthropoda > Malacostraca > Isopoda > Trachelipodidae > Trachelipus > Trachelipus rathkii. The sequence goes on from JABUQX010043802.1 coordinate 16,932, forward strand.
AGCAGTTCCCGACTGTTGACAATGGCTTTTAACTTCTTTCAGCAAGTTATCATCCCAGCAGCGGAATCTTGCATCCCGCAATCTTCCGCAAGTAGGCGCTCGGCAACCCCTTGGTGGTCCCAAGAGTGTGCACAAGATAACCAGGAGAAGAAAAAACTCTACAGGTAATACAAAAGGACCCGCACCACCTCGAACTTGATTATCTTTAAAGCGGCTGCGGCGAGATCGTCGAATTAATCGCGAAACATGTAAAAATACTTCCGAACTTATACTCCTCAATTCCCCTTTCTTTGGTGTGGAAAGTTGTACAGAAAATATCTCACCGCTCCAACTACTCTCCATCCACAACCCTTTGTTATGGGCCTAATATTACTGATACGATCTTTGCTTCAGCAGTTGTTGCAGATGCATTAAGTTATAGTTTTGCTATCCCCTCGAGCTCTTTTCACTATCCTGAAACCTTTCAAAAATTTACAGTAGAAGAAACACCACACAGCCAGATTTTTCAACAGCGAAAGGGAAGACCATACCTATAACCGTCTTTTTACGGTTGCAAAGTATCAAACTGCACTGGCGAATTGCAAAGACGGTGCCCTTGCTCCAGACATGATTTCGTATAGAATGCTCCGTCATGTTCACCACTCTGCATCAGCGTTTTGCTGGATCTGTATAATAGAATTTGCATCGAATCCTCATTTCCATCTATTGGACTGCAGCTTTTGTAATCCCCATTTCCAAACCTGGGAAAGATCCGAAATTGGCGGACAACCAAAGACAAATTTCGCTCACCTGTCATACTTGTAAATTAATGAAGAAAATGGTTTCAGGCTGCCTTCTCCCTGTTCTGGAGAGTCGCCAGGCTTTTTCAAAACATTTAGTTTGATTTCCTCAAAAATCGTTCGACCGCGAATACCTTGTTAAAACTGGACCATGACATCCGGGAAGCCTTCTCAATTGGTGGAATGGGTGTTGGTGTCTTTATTGACCTTGAAAAAAGCCTCATGACACAACCATGTGGAGAACTGGGGTTCTCCTTAACCCTGCTCAGGTAGCTCCGACGACAGCTCACTCTTGCATTAAATGCCTTCTGTCAAATATATCCATCCAGGTTGGGTACTGTTGTTCTTTCACGCTACTTTACTTTGGATGAAAGTGTTCCGCAGGTCAGTGTTCTAAGTGTATTACTATTTGCTCTTGGATTTAATGACATCAGTACTTCTCTCCAGCAGGCATTTTTCTCTTTTCAATGACCTTCGCGCTATATATTGCCGGTGCCAGCTGCCAATTTCTTGAACGGCAACTTCAACTAAGCATTGAGAATATTCAGAAATCGGTAACTCCACATCGGCTGACTTTACGATGTGGCAGTATCTTTTAAAGAAAAACAGAGAATGAAGAACACCTGCACTCCTCCCCGAACCGTAATCTTATATTGGTTCGCCATTCTTGTAACTCACAAGTCCATAATTTCTAGGACTCACTCTAGATGACCACCTAACATACGCATTCGCACATCAACTCCTGAAAACGCTTGTCCATCACGGTGTTTGACTTATTACGGGTCATCTCGCTCAAAATTGGGTGCTGATCGCATAGTCCGTTATGTATGTTTGTATGGTCAGGCCTCCCCAACTCTAGTACACCTGTTAGATCCCATCCAAACTGAGGGGATCCGTAACTCCACGGAAACCTTCCGATCGTCCCCCCGGGTGAACCTCAAAGTTGAATCCGATGTGATGCCACTCTCTCTTCGAAGGGAATACATCATGTGCACAAGTTATATTCGCTTTCAAACCCCATTAACCGTCTTGCTCTGACACAAGATCTGTGGAGATACCTCAGAATTTGCAAACACAGCTTATAACATCCTTAACTTCCTCAACAGCAAATTGCAAAAGGTGCTGCATTTATCTTATTTCTTCTCTTTCTCACACTATTTGCCTGGTCCTGATCTCTAAATCTAGTCAACCTGCTGCCTTGTTAAAGGTATCATTCCTGTCTCCGCAGTTCACGGTGATTTACTCCAGTGTTTATTGACGGCTCTAAAACAGAGGGCCCTGTGGGAGCGTCTGACATCTTTCCTGACCGCAACTTCTTCCCTCATGCTTCAATTTTTACCACAGAATTAATTCGGCTATAGATTGCCCTTTCTCGAATTCTATTCCTTTAACCAATACCATGCTTATGTCATTTATTCAGATTGCTCAGTGCCTTCCAAGCGCTTAAAGCCCCCTATTCTAAAAACACAATGGTGTCCGCTGCACAACAATTTTTTCGGTTGTTCCACTCTAGTAAGAAACAAATCATATGTTGAACTCCCTCTCACTTAGGGGGGTAACTGGAACGAAATCGCTGACAGAAGCCAAAATAGCGGCCTCTTCTTTTCGGAGCTGTTCTAGGTACCTCCCAGATGCAATTCGCCAAGGTCGCCTCCCATCAACTGATTATTATCCTGCCCTCCGACAAGACTTAATTCCGGCCTTATTGGCAAGAGTGCTGGAAGTGGTCAGCAAGGGGCGAACGTTGCTCAAACATTTGGCACCAATCCCCCTTTAATTCGAGAACTAGTTCTACTCCTACCTTCCTTAAATCATTTACACCCATAATTTTCTTTTTAAGATCCTACTGCACTTTCCAAGCTGAACTCTTGAGAAGGATCATAGTCCCGAGGGTTTACCTCCTCTGGTTCCATGCGAATGAACTTTAAACTTTCCTTACTGCTGGAAGAGCATGTTCCCCCAACCTGCGACACAGAAGGTTCCTCTCAACCTTTATACTATCACTATCGTCTTGTCACTTTAACCTTTGCTCTTTCTACAGATATTGAATCTATCCTAAATAAGACCTGTTGTTTTTTGCATCTTATTTATTCCTTTAATCTTATAGATTAGTTCGACTTTATCTTCTTTCGTCTCTCGAACTACTCTTGGTTCTCTGATCTTTGGCATTTTAGTGAATCTTTTGTCGCAACTTCAAAGACATATCGAAAGGTTTCGACGGACTCTGGCCAATTGGATTCGATTTCTAAGTTCCAATCTTTATGTATGCCCTTTTCTCTGCTATCCTTTCCAACTGTTGTAGACATACCGTTCATTCTTTAAATCTATCAGTAGGGAGTGGAAATCAGTGTTTCCCTTGCTTTTCCTAACATTCTTTTTTTCTCTCGTCACTTCACATATACACTTTTACGTATTTGACTGCCCTTTTTGAAAGCATTACACCTAACAGCAAATAAATAACGGTTGCTAAGCTTTGAGCTTCTAATTGGGGCAGAAAAAAGATAATAGCTTTTAATGCCTTCAAACCTTTTCTCTTATTGTTTTAACATTATTTTGAAAACGCACAGCCACCTTCATCTGCCCTTAATATTTTGGGATTTCCTTCTCCAATGCTTCCTTGGAACTATCACGTTTCACTCACAAAACGAGCTAATAAGGAATTGGGTATTCAGACACACCTAGGAACTTTTTCACGCTACCTCAGTTCTTGTTCCGTAGAGGGGTTGTTCAATCCTGCGTGTGGTTTGCATTACGCATCTGGGGTGGTTTCACTAATACAACTATATCGATGCAATTTTCATAATAAGGAGGCTAGGATTCCCCCCTCCCCCATCACACTTAGCCCTAAACAATCTCATTAGAATTTCTTTCTAAACAACAAACTCACTCCCTTTATACTATCCCTATTATAACAGAGACGTTGGTTTTCTGAACATACTAAACGCACACCTTCTCCCTTGAAGAGAGCTCGTGCTAATTGTCTTTCGCAAAGTCTCAACTTTTCTCTTTCCAGCTCCGATACCCCAGGCTTAATCGCTATATTCATTCTTTTGGAACACTTTTCCTTCTAATCTCCCGGTCTCCTTCGATTTGCAAAGTTTCAAATCTAGAAGAGTACCGTACACATTTCCCTTCAATTCGATTTTGGAATTTTATTCCCCAATTCAGGTTTTGTATGAGAACAAAGTTCAAAGTGAGAAGATTGAGTACGTATGTACTTACAACATACGCCTTTTACAAAAGATACAGCGACAATGCTGGAGGAATCGAGTAGAGGAGCAATTACAAAGGAAAATAGTGATAAAGAGAAGAGGCAGAGAATGTTAACTTTGTAAATAGAAGAAAAAAATAAAACCGTGCTTTCACCCAACTAAAAACCACATGGAGAAAGGCAAGGCTTATTTTCGCAGAAAACTGAATTGATGATATTTAATGTTGTCTATAATGCTTTGAAACCTGATAGATGTAAAAATCTGCAATTAAAAGAGCACACTTTGATAAATAAGCTTTTTTACAAGGATTGTAGAAGCTACATGCCATTGATTGCTTGATGCAACTTCAAATATATTATGGAGATCATAAAAAATAAAAACATTACAAGACGAATAGGTAATTTCTACGGTTGGGTAAAAGACCTGTATAGAAAAGAAAGGAAAATCCAGTTACAAAATTGAGGTCACCTATAAAAGGAGGAGGATGTCCATGTAGTGAATGCATGAGTGGAAATTAAGAAAATAATGACAAACGGGTCCAGATTGTTGGGATCATTCATAAGAATGAAACTTTTCAAAAATATGAAAATGAACCAAGAGTTTGGTAGCTCTTAAAATACTTATGAATATAGTTTGGAGGAACTATGTACCTCATGAAATGTACTACACTTTCGGGCTTGTTGTTAACACTTAGCGGATTCAATATCAGTAACAAAGTGGTAACCTTAAGATTTTACGCACCATAGTAAAATTTCCAAGATCCAATAAGACTCACTTTTAACCTTAACACAACACATTATATCACAATTTGAGATTTGATCTTTTTCCGTGGCCTCCCATCCAGTTAATCAATTCCCAACACACTAACTTCTATACACTCTTAACCAATCGACCATCATCCATCTTTTCCATATGACCAAACCATCTTAATACATTCATACTCATGCCGTTTTTCACACCACACGGCTCCATCCATAACATGCTGATTCATTTTTTCAATTTATCAAGCACCTAACACGTCCCTATGATTATCCATCCGAACAGACCGTACCTTAAACTACTATACATTAACACCGGTAGCATATGATCACGTAAAACCATAGCGCGCTCCAGACTTAGTTCCCTTGCATTCACCAATGATTCAATTGCACCAGCCACCTTCCTACTACTAACTGCATCATCCGTTCCCTTTTGATCCAACATATAGCCTTAATATGTAAACTCCAATACTTGTTCCAGTTGCCTACTGTACAATTCACCACACTGCAGACTCACCTTATCCACATTTACTTTCAAACCCCTCCATAAATCCTCTCAAACTTACTTCAGAAAACCAAATCATTTGCGTACAATACGCAAGGCACTCTTCACTCTTCCAATCTCCCTCCACAACCTTTAATTTTTTCAATACCCCATCCATATACACATTAAATGGCCATGATATAACACAACTGCTACACTCCACTATTAATATTAAACCATACTCTCTCTATTCTTAAACACGCGTCTTTATTATACATACATACATGACTTTTTATTCCACTCAAACTCTACCAAAACACCATATATAGAAACACCTGCCACACGGCCATAAAATCTAAATACAGTTTGTTCTTATTCTATCATTTTCTGACTCATTTGCTTCAATGTAAAATTTGATCTATACATCCTCTGCCACTTCTAAATTCACCTTGTTCTTTCAACCAAAATACCAGCATACATCTTCCCTGCAACATTCAATAAACTAACTCGCCTATAGTTTCTACAGTTCCCCTTATACACGGGTACCATCACTTCTCTCTCCGCAAGCGCTTTGTTACAAAATTTCCATACCCAGACAATCCCATTCTCACCTCCAAATCTCAAAAGCAGAAATTCTTCGAATATATTATGAAACTGATTGATCAAAAGTGCTATTACCAACTACCATGTAAAACCAAATATGAATCACAAATATGTATTTTGAAATAACGGAACCAAGCTATATTAGGATTTTCATTTTAACGGAACAATTATTATATTCGTATTTTTCATTTTGAAACAATTATGCAAGATCAGCATCCATTTATTGTACCATAAAAAAGGTGATGCTTTAGAGTACAAAACTAATTTTATTATGCAATATATTTTCCCTTCGAAAATTATATTCAAACTCTGGAAAAAAATTCTAGTTTAATATCAATTTTTTTATATAAAGTAACTAAAATTATATAAAATACTTTGTTATTGTTTTTACATTTTCATAACATTTTACCACAGGCAATGACTCAATATATTTTATATTAAGGTTTAAGGCATGCGGATATATAAATAGCCTATATGAGCACCACACAATTACAATGCTCTCCCCATTTTCCCCCGGGACATTCCCTAATATTTAAATTAAAGAAAATATGCACTGAACATACATAAAAGTATATATATAAATATTCCTCTTGACAACTGAAGAATGCAAATATATAACTCTTGATTAAAGATGACGAAGTTAATCGCAATAAAATTCTAACACACTGAAATAGTGTAGCATAAAATTAGAAGTATAAAAATGCTATAAATAAAAAGAAAAACCGTCATCAACAGTAAAAACATTCCTCGAATAACATGAGAGAACTTTAAATAGTGGATAAATATATACAAAAAATAAGAAACGCGGGGAACATTTGATTAATTTAATAGTAGATCTAATCTAAGGCTACACTAAATGAAGTCGTCATATTCATCGAAGTCGTCGTAACCAAAATTATTAGCAACTTGATCCTGAGGAGAAAAAAAAGAAATATAATGAGACGTCATTAAAATCAAACAAATTTATCAAACTATTTTATATCAGTAGAATAAAACTTGATGATAGTGTATACGATAAATAGCAATCTTTTAGCAATTCGATGGAACACAAACAAATTTAAAAAAATTGAGGCAGTTCCTTACCGCAATAGCTCCTTGTCCAACATTTAATTTTGCTTTCCCAGCTCCTTTCTTTTTACCTTTAGTAGGTTTATTTGCTTTAACCTTTTCATTGTATAATGAATTTAATATAGTTGTTACCCGCTTTATATCTTCTGTTTCCACTAAAAAAAAAAAAAAACAATCAGTTAAAATCACATTGAGCTGAAAAGAGTTAGTATACCAGTTGTACCATAAATCAGGGGTACTTGAACCTTTTCGTCCACGACCCAAAATCAGCAATACCAACTTCAAGACCCACTGGGGTATATTTTGAAATTAAAAATAGCAATTTAATATAAACAAAAGTAATTATACATTGTTTCACTGTAGCGAAATATTTTTCAATCTGCATACATTTTGTGAAAGTGTCAAACACGAGTTTTAACAAAAAAAATAAATAAATAAAGTTTTTTCAAAGCCCAGCTTATCAAGTATGGGTTGTGGACACAGGTTAAGACCTCCTTGCAATAAAATCAAAAGACAATCTCTACTTACATTTTTCACATAAATCTCTACAAACATCTTCAACAAAAGTAACATAAAAAGGTCTCTTTTCCAAACGGTCTATAGATTTTATTTTTTTGGTAAATGCCCTTAATCCTAAACTCACTCAAAAACCACTACTAGATGGAAAGATCGCAAGGCGTTCTAAAGGATTCCCTGTGGATCAGTTTCTGTGATTTAAAAACCAAATAAACTTTTAGTACAATTGTCAATTTAGCTTATTAAGTGAAAAATAATACTTACTTTATATTTTATTAAACGGAAATATTTACACATATATATACATTCTCTTGATTGTTATGGGTAAAATAGATACCTAGTGACTAAATATTACAAAAATGATAAAATGGAGGGAAATTACAAGCATGGAGAATTTTATATTTTACTCAAGTTTTAACAAATGATGATGATAACAACAACAACAACAACAATAATAATAATAATAATAATAATAATAATAATAATAATAATAATGTGCTTTTGTGAAGGGGGGCATGGTTGTGGGCCTGGCCCAGGGAATGAAATGAACCCTGACATTGAATAGATACAGCAGTGTGTTTCACTGTGTTGTGAAGCTCTAAGGTGGATTGTTGGCTGAGAGGGGCTCGTATTTAAGGGTCTGAGGGAAGAGTATGGTGGGCTTTCTTCTCAATTTAGGTCATGTTCTTCTTTTCAACTATTTTGTTCCAATTGTTGCACCACCCCACCACAATCTGTGAGGATTCCATAGGGAGGATATATTATAAAGAAAGAAATAAAAGGATTGAAAACAGTTATGTTTTCTCGTTAGCCTAAGATATTTATAACAAAAAATAACTTACTTTCTTTTTCTCCCATTAATTCTGAGGCTAATTGAAGGTCTGCATCTTCCTGAATTTTTTGTATTCTTAATTTTGTCTGGCTAAAATATCGTGTGCGTGCGAGTACTGATTACGTTTTTCTTTCGCTCTTTTTCTTCTTTGACGTCGTTCTAATTCTCCAAGAGCCTTTCTACTTTCAGTATATTATTATATTATATATATATATATTATACTATTATATAAATATAGATATAATTATAAAATTTATTAAACTTTATATATTATATATAGATAATTATATAATATATATTTATATATATATACTAATATATATACTTTCTTTCTGTTTTCATCTTCCTTTTTTTTCCCAAGCATTGGGAAGTATAGGAGCGCTACAAGCATCGGAAAGAAAAAGCAAGTAGGAAGAGTATGACAAATGTCGAAAAAAAAAAGAAAACCCAGCCTTACCGCCCCCCTCTGTCCCATTAATTATTGAGGAGAACTCGTCAACAGACAGAAAATCCACCCCTAGAAGCTTCAGGACCGCGACGGACCCTTCACTATGGGTAAATCGTCAATGTAAGGGTTCATACGTTGGCCCAGGTGCGCCACAACCATGCCCCCATACAAAACCCCGCCATTCTCTCCTATTATGACCTTATCTCGCCTCTGCCAAACTCACATTTCTCTCCTTCAGACATTTCGTTCACCGACTCAACTCACTTCTCCATATTATATGTTATGAAAAGTATAAATTTATGTTCAGCATTATAGATAAATATTATATTTGATATCATAGTTAAAATCTTAAAAGCCTATATGTGAATAAAATATTTCCTATATATATATAGTCATTATAAATATATATATCACATCCACCCTTCTTTCCCCAAAACTGAGAGTAAGGTACGTGACATGCACCGGAAACAGAAAAGTAGAAGAATAATATGACACGAGTCGAAAAGTAGGGATGCACCGATACCTTTGCTTCAGTGTTGTCATTGTGAGAGTTCGTCACAGTTAGAAAAAATCCACCCTAGAGCATCACGGGACCGCGACGGGCCCCTCACTATGGCATCTCCTTAATGTGGGGTTCATCCCTTGGCCCAGGAGGGCCACAATCATACCCCCTTAAAAAAAAAAAAAAAAAAAAAAAAAAAAGCGCCTATACCGTGTCAGTAGAACTAACAACAGGGGGGAAGTCCCTACACAAAATGATAAAGATAAACAGTATCAAAGAGGTTTAGTTTCGATAAAGGATGTTCAACTCATAGAGGAAAGCAAAAACTTTGTCACTACGAAAGTGAGAGGAATCATATAAAATATGAGCAAGGCGATTCTAGAAAGGAATGGTAAGTATGTCAGGGAAGACTTGAGACGGATGGCTGAGACTGTCGCAACCAACAAATATATAATGGCGAAAGTAAGAGGACCACACGAAGAACAAAACGGACAGAATGGGGAAGTCCTCCCTCACCATGTGAAAGCCATGCGTGAGATTGGTGTGCCCAATTCGTAAACGAGCGAGAATCACTTGGCGGTGACTTCGTTTGAAAGAGGAGGGCCAGTGACCTATAAGAGGTTTAACATTCCGCAACTTGGCGCCACGAGAACCCTATGCCCAACACGCTTCCCAGCAGGAGAGGAAACCCTACCAGACATATGTGCAAAAATCTGTTGAAGGGAGGTGTACCAACAGTATATTCAGTGGAAAGTATCGTTTGCTAGTTACCCTGTCGGTGGCAGCACATTTGGCTTCTGCATCAGCTCCCTTGTTCCCCGGTACACCCACATGGGAAGGGACCCCAACAGAAGGCAATGCCTCTTCCATTCAATTGAACAGAGTTGATGAACTTTTGAAACAGCTGAAACCAAAGGATTCTTGTGGACCCGTCGAGCAGCGCCAAGAGAGCGCCTCGAGTGCGAGATGTCAGACGCTCGGGTGGTAGGTTGCTAATTCTGCCTACAATCATAACTAGTGCTATCAGCTCAGCTGAGAATATAGACGTATAGGTCGGCAAGGTGTGGGAAATGGCTAGATTTGGAAATACAGCTAATGCTCCCACTGCACCATCAGTGTAGACAGGTGTGGAGTCATTGTGGATCTCTTTATGAGACAAAGGAACCCCTCATCTTCGCCGGATGTGACACGGCCTTGGTTAAGGATTGTATCCTGAAACAGACAGTAGGGGGAGGATAAATACATTTCAAATGAACGTTATAGAAATTGTAGCTCAAACTGATAGAAAAGGGAAGAAAAGGAAATTAAAAATAGGAGTCACAACCATAGCAAACAGCCAATATGCAAGATTGTGGAGGAAACTTTCTATTAATCGTGATAAGATTGAGGAATCAGGGACCTGAATATGAGGAATATGAAGCACATGAGCTGTTCTATCCGCAGGGACAAGGATATCATCCCAGTCTCCACCTCCAGGATCTCCTTAGGCGATGATTGAAATGCACCTAGGGCAATGCGCAGATTCTCGTTTTGGATAGGGTTAAGGAGGCAGATACGATTGGAAGGTCTGTCTATAAATGGCACAGCCATAATCCAATATAGCCCTCACGATCTTGATATAAAGCTATAGCACATTCTTGCTGTCTGCACCCCACGTCTTAGAGGTGAGGTGCTGCCGTAAGAGATCCAGTGATCGATAGCAACTAGTTTTAAGATGATTAATGTAAGGAAGGAATGTATGTATGTATGGCGATCATTAAGCAACAAATCTAAGAACCTCACCATTGGCTCCACTTGGATGGGGGAGCCATACAGGCGACTCTATTCGCCCTCCTCAACAGGGGTTTCTCCGGAAAAGCATCACTTTCGTTTTGAAAGTAAAGAATTTGAATCCACGAGCACTGCACCAGGACGTGGCCCTGTCAATAGCTAGTTGAAGCTGATGCACCATACAAGGGAGTTTAGCCCAGTGACATACATTGCAAGATCATCCACATAACATAGCGATAGCAATACACTACCTTGCGGAACCCTACTGCTAAAAACCAATACACTCAATACATTGCCTTACTGAACCCCTTCCATGACAAAATGCCTGGAAAGAGAGGTGCTGCACTGAACCTGAAATGAACGGTCGGACATAAGGGTTTGAAGGAAGAGGGGAAGTTGCTCCCTGAGGCCCAAGGAGTGAAGGTTTCGCAGAAACCCCACCTTCCATGCAGAATTGTATGCCTTTTCAAGACCAAAGAAAATGGCCAGAGGTGTCAATTTATGAGAAGCTAGAGAAACGTATATCATGGTCCAAACGAAGGACAGGATCCTGAATAGAGCAATGATAAGGAAAACCAAATTGATGGTCAAAAAATGTGTAGCTGTTCCAATGTAGGAATGAGACGCAAAGCCACCATTCCCTCCATCAACTTGCAGGTGGTGCAAGTTAAGGAGATGGGTCAATGGTTGTTAGTAGAAGCTGGGTTCTTTCCAGGTTTCGGAATTGGGACAATATAAGCTGTCAACCAAACAGGAGGGAAGACACCCTCCACCCAGATTGTCAAATAAGCTGAGGCCATTGGGTGAATATGCCTTAACATCTGAAAGGAAATGCCTACAGGGCCAGGAGCAACGTCCTTACAGAGCTTTAGTGCCTCCTGAAAGTCCGTCCTTGTAAGCAGTTTGTTATTATAAGAAGGGTGTTCCCCAGCCGAAACTGAAAAGTCTGGAGTGGTTGCTCGTAAACGATCCAATCTAAAAAGTTCTGGATATCGGGATTCGTTGGAGCAATAACTAAAATGAATACCCAGCTCATCAGCAACAATCCCCGAGAAAAGAGAACATAATGAGGTTTGTGGGCCATATGCAAGGGGTGCTTTTGAGAGATTTTACGCACATCCTTGTATACAAAAGACAAAGGCGTGGAAGAACTTACAGTGGAGTAACTACAGAAGTGTTGTTTTTGCGTCCCTCAGTTGATAAACCTGGAACGGGGTGCTGCATCAAGTTGGATGGGGTGGGAGTCCGTTTGTACAAATGGTACAATTTTCACTTTTCATTATAAGCCTGAGCACAATTTGTGTTCCACCATGGAAACAGAGATATACGGTTCCCAGTAGAACGTAGGATATGGTCAGCTGCTGCCGTGAGTATTGTTTCCCGAAAGAATGTGAAAGGCGGATGCCGCCGAAGACGGGAAAAAGGTTGTGGCAGGAAGGATTGGGAAGGGAGTAGCTTGATAGAAGGAAGACCAATCCCCTCTATCATACTGCCAGCTGGAATATGGTTGTTACTGCAAGCTAGGGTCGAAGGATGGTAGGACAATCGAATAATAGTCACTTCTCCAGAGGAAAGGTAACCTCTCCCACCCGAAACGATTGATGGATGAAATGTCTACACAGGAAGAAGTACTTGTGTCTAAACATTCAAATTTTGGAAGACCTGTATTTAAACATCCCAAAGAGAACTCTACTATGATTCCAAGCATCCATCGGCATTGGGGGACGCTATAGTGTCACCCCAGAATTAATGGCGAGGTTAAAAACCTAGGACTAACATAGGCATCTGCAAACTTCCGAACAACGTTAGAAGGGTCTCCTTAGTGTATGGACAGCCTGGTGCCAGAAACATTAAGCACAGAGTAAGCAGTGATTCAAGGTGGATTCTAGCTGCCACTGCATGCAAAGGAGTCGAGAGGGGAATTCGAGAGAAAGGGACAGATTCTTGAAGCAGAATCGCTGCACCACTCTATATCGTTAGCTACACGATTCAGGGAATGGAGCTCCCTCTGTATGTGGATGGTGGGAAAAGGACACAGTGGTGAAATTGCAGCTCCTGAAGACAAATGGCCTTTGGGTGACGTTCGTCGATTAGTAT
>JABUQX010043802.1:32500-37109 GCA_015478945.1 Trachelipus rathkii
TAACAGGTGTATAAGATTAAGAGGGAAGCTCAATGGCAGTGTTAGTGATATATGGTATTGGTGGTAGGCTTCTGAATAGAATCAAAAATATGTATGACAATAATGAAGAATGTGTAAGAATAAATGGAGTTGAAAGTGATTGGTTTAACATTAATAGAGGAGAGAGAGGCAGGGATGTGTTATGTCTCCTTGGTTATTCAATTTGTATATGGATGGGGTTATGAAAAAATTAGAAGTGGGGTGGCAGTGGTAGGTGTTAGAGTGATGGAGAATGAAAGAAAATGGATTGGTAGAGGGATTTGGTAGGGTATGTAAAAGGAGGGGTTTGAAAGTAAAAGGAGATAAGAGTTATGGTTGTAAATGAGGGCAGTCCTCGGTGTGGTTATGTTGGATGGTGAACAACTGGAACAAGTGTCCGAGTTTAAATATTTAGGATTATAATGGATGAAAACGTGTCGATGTAGTGGACAGTTGTGATTGGCTAGACATATGGTGTAGGATGGATGCAATGTAAAATCCTTGGGTGATTGGATTTGACAGGGCTAAGTCGATTGAGTGTTGCTAGGGTGCGCTTATCATGAGCGCGTAGTGTCGCTATGAAGTGAGAAAATTTAAAGAGTTTAAATTTTTTTTTGCTTAACATTTATAAAATTCTGGTAAGAAAAAAATTGATAATTTTATTTGAGCTTTTCATATTTCCATTTTACATAAATATCTGTATTAAATATCCGATTTAGATGATAACAAAAATGACTTTTATAGAAAATCCATTTGAAGTTTTTTTTTTTCCTTGCCTGACTGTCTGTCTTTTAAGTTAAAATATATGGCCAATACCAAATTATAAAATAAAGCTATATTAGAAAATCATAACTTTTTGGCTTCACTTCATTCATGTAGGGATGAAGAAGCTGTTGAAATATGTTTCAGATTATCGATAAATTGAGATCACTAAAAATTTTTGATAATCCATTTTTTTACGTTTATCTACATTTTTCAATGTTATAGACAAAAGTAATAAAGTATATGTAAATAATTTTTAAAAAGTGTACCAAAATTTGGAAAACCTATTATTTTTACCATAATATAAAAAATATATATAATTACTTAATATAATTAAATATTTATATTATAGATATATATATATATATATAATATTTATATATATATAATTATATATATATATATATATATTACCGTTTAACCGGTTAAGGCAATTAGAATTTTTCTGGCCTCTTTTTGGTTTTTTAAGTAACTGTAACTTAAAAACTATAAACACTTACAGAAATTAGTTCTAGATCCGATAATAAATATAGGCATTTGGCAATCATTTAATGTAAAGAAATTAAAAAAATAAAAATAATAACTATTTTTTAAAAAATGTACTAAAAAAGAAGGAAAAAAATATTTTTGATTGGGCGGCAATTTCAGAAAGCCTAAAAAAAAAAAAAAAATTTACCCATTTTTGGTTGTCACACGTGAGCTGAAATGAGCTCCAACTACGTGTTTAGTAGAAGTTAAAGAATGATAAAATTAGCTGCGATTGCCCAGAATCAAATTGATAATAGTTTTTAATCAGCAGGGTTGGCAATTTAGCTACTTTTTAGTTTTTGTTGTTTTTGATTTTTTATGGGTTTCCGATGCCTCCAAGTTGATTTCCGTGGTTACTGAGTTCAATTGTCCACCCCAAGATCAAAAGTGCAAGCGGAAGGACGTGGGGAAAATAGATGGAAAATCTGAAATTGCCCCGGGGTTTTCAATGTTAAATAACTTTTTAATGAATTGTAATTATTCAACTATGTATTTTATATGTGTATATATACTTAAAACCTGGACTATCAAATAGTAAGTGATTCAACTTTTATCTTTTGTCCTGTTATTTTTCGTCACACTAGATCCTTATAAATCAAATTATCGCAATTTAAAAATAATTTTTTTTAAAGAAAAATCAAAAAAATCTAGGTTATTATTATATTTTTTTATAAAAAACTAATATTTTTTCATCACTGCACCTGTTAGTCTCCTACAACTTTTATCAAAAGTGGTATGTAAACATATAGTTTTGAGTAAAAAACTAAAAAAACTTAAAAATCTAAAATTGTCGAATGTCTGAATACCCCCGGAGTTAAGTGCATATTATAATATATATATATAACATATATATATAATATAGTAATGTTATATATATATATATAGTAGTTATATATATATATATATATATATAAGATATATAGATATTATAAATATATATATTAAATATTATATACATAATATATATATATATATATATATATATATATATATATATATATATATATATATTATATATATATATATATATTTATTATATTTATATATTTATATTTTCATTTTTGTATAGTGTATCTGAATTTAATATACTATATTATAATATATATATATATATTCAAACCATCTTAGGTTAACTTTTATGGCAGCGTATATGCATCTAGGTTAGGCTTAGGTCTATGGAATCGACAGTCCATACAGGTTAGGTCTCGGTTTAGGCCCATCCTAATTCAGGTTATGGTAAGATTTGTTGTGTATACTTAAGAAATATCATAACCTGAATTAATAGTTGGGTACTAACCCGAGGCAGAACCAATCTGGATATACGTTACTATAAAAGTAGGCCTAACCAAGATTAAATATATATTTTATAACTTTTTTTCAATTTATATAAAAATATTCATTAACAAAAATTTACTTTTTTTATTTTTAACATAAGTAAATTTAGTCTAAAAAATTGAATTGTTGATAATCGTACAAAATTATCACTTATCGAAAAAATATTAATGCAATCAATATAAAAAATCAGAAAAAAGCATCGATAATGATATCCCTATAAAAAAAGAAAATTAGCAGTTTAAATTTTTAGGAACGTTATTTTTTATATTTTTCTTTATATATATTATTATAATATATATATATATATATATAATATATATATATAATATATTATATATATATATATATATATATATATATATATAATATATATTATATATAAACTTCAAATAATTTTTTAAAACCATTTTAATAAATTAAATATTTATAATTTTAATACAGTGTTTACAATAATAGTAGGCAGAGTGGGATTAAATCGTAATTATCTCAAATTTCTATAAAAATGCACAGGATTTATATATATACTCTAACAAAAAAATACTGAATAATAATAATAAAAAAAATGTGGCAGTCTTTTTAGGAAAAAGAAAGTTACAGCTTCTTCAAGAGTTGTTTTAATAACTACCCTATAGACTTCTTCATCTTTATGATGCCATCCCAGTTAGGTCTCATTTCAGTCCTCATGATATGTTTTGTTAGGCTATACAGGAGAAAATCTATGTATTACTTAACAAACTTATCATTATACCCGAACGTAGGATGGCCCGTAAAACAAGCATGAGGTACCACTAATTTTTTTTATAAGAAAGCCAAAGGGAAAATTTTAAACTGAGAGGCTATAACTTAAAATCATTTGTTTTTTTTAAGTATTATCCTGTGCATTTTTTTTTTTTTTAATATATAGCGACTCGAGCGGGGTGACCAGGCCCCACCTTTTTTAGAATTGGTGATTCGGTCCACTCTAAATAAAATAAAAAAGTATAAAAAAAAATTAAACTTTTTGTTCGTCCTCCCGATGCACTAAGGTATGATATAGTTTGCGCGTAGAACACAGATACGGAGAAAAGTATAGAAGTGGAGAGAAGCTATTTTTTCATTTTTTAAAGGAATCATATCACATTAATAAACGAGGCTATTTTTCTAGAGAAAAACACAATTTTCACTTTCTGATAAAACTTGAGTTTTATTTAACTTGATATATAAGAAATGAAAAAATTGTGGAGATGTTGAAGTTACTTTTTACTTCTAGTGTGGGCAGATACACTCAAGGAGGATATGTGTCTTAAACTGGTGTCAAAGTAATTTTTGTTCGCAGAACAGTACTAGTGGCTAAATCACGGAGGCCTAACTTGGGTTCGTGATTCGAGCCCAAGCCATATATAAATAAACAATGGCATGTGATGGGGTGAATCAGAGCGACTTTATCATGTTAATTTCGTATTATTGTATTATGTATTTTGACAGTTTTTATTCGTAAAGTAATTAATTTTTAGATTTTATTAATTAAAATAGTACCTTATCAAAGTTAAAAAATTTAAGAGAATATTAAAATTGAATAGTTTATAGTGGAAATACCAAATTCCAAAAACTCAATTTTTGACCAGAGGGGGTGAATCAGACAACCACTCATTTTTATTCTTATTTTTATGTAATTTAATATGCGATTTTTTATTACTATTACTAATTTTAATATGATAACATATTACTTATATTAAGTAATAAATTAAAATATAAAATTAATTTATCGTAAAAGAGTGTATGTTTAATACAGATTCTCCGATTCATCCTTCTCGTATCATAAATTGTGGTGGTCCGTAATTTGCGCAACGCAAGGTCAGGTAGAATGAGACTAATAAATTTTAAACTTTATAAAACTATTTATTTATTATAAATCAATTATTCATTTATTTTTTGTGTGATTCTTTGAGTTACCTATCTATGATGGGCCCTATGAATTTTCTCAGAA
>JABUQX010043803.1:0-30597 GCA_015478945.1 Trachelipus rathkii
AGAAAGAGAGATTATATATATATAAGTACCAGTAGAGATTAGACACCGATTTTACTACAAGAGAATTAACATCAGAATTATATATTACGTACTAAGTATACAATATATTAGGCCATATATGCAAAACTAAGTTTAATACATTCTTTAAATTTTTTTCTTAACATCAACTGTTGTAAAAAGGTGCTAGGCCATTATAGTTACTTACTAATAATAACGAAGGTATTTTAATATATAGTATACAAACTTGTTAACTATTGTCACTTAGCTCAACCCTGAAAACTGTCATATTTATGCCTAGAACCTATATTATATATATCAAAATCCAAATTCACACAGTAACCACCCTTTAGCTGATTTATCTAACATATATTTTGTTTAATATAGGCGATCTTATTCCTAATGCTATTACAATATGTCCGCGGTACAGTATGTTAATCACATTTATGTTATATGATATTTATTATATAAATAATTAAAGGAAGGGATTTTATTTTTTATGGGGTAGAGCCGCTGCACAATCCCTTAACGTATAAAACTCACATTTTGGTGAGATTACGGTACTCATTCTATGGGCGGGTTTTATGTGAGTAACCGGTTTACTTAAACAGAGGATAAGTATGTGAGATGTATGGTGAGCTTCTGTAGCAGTAATATTCTCATGACATTTACTCCATAACCTAGTCTATCCCCCTTAGCTATTATCTAATATTTTATTTACGTAGTATTTAGAATAATACAATTAATGGACTATTATAATTTAGGCTAAATTTGAACAAATATCTGTCGCTGTCAACTTGATGCAGGATAATAGTTGAAAACTTCTCTCACTCACAGGCCAGAGTGAGATTTTTCTTATCTCCATAAGCCTACTAATATTCCACATTAGTAGCAGTTGTCTAACTTGTACCTCATTAACTGGTATACTAATTATTATAATTATATTTACTTTCGCTTAGGGCGCTCGCAAGGCCTGTATAAAACCTCTCTTATTATATAAAAATACATAATATAATAAAGAAAATATATAGGTTTAAGTTTAGGTTATACGGTTATAAATGTTAAGTGTTAAGGTTAGGTTAGGTTAATTTAAGGTTTGTTGGATAGTTGAAATAGTTTAATAAAGGTTTTATTGAGTGTTAGATTAAATTGACAAGTAAAAATTATCAGTTACAGTTTTCTACACATTGCCTATATCCTATATATGATATCATATATATATTATAGATTAATATATATTATATATATGTATATATTAATTAATAGTTAATAATTATTAATAGGTTGATATATATTATAAAGATAGTCATGAATGATCATGATTAGAGATACCTGATCTTGATATTATATATATATATAGATCATTTAAGTAATAATTTATTAATATTATATATATTGTAATAATTTTGCCCATAGGGTTTAGAGGCAATACCGGGCCTTCTGCATTTACGAGATAGTAACGTCTGTGTATCAAAATCCTCCCTGAATCAGGGTGGTATTTTTCATACTCTGGTGGACAAGGGGAATAATATACGTTGACTGGCGATGAAAACACGTTTGAGGTAGTAACCGTCTTAGGTTTTTGTGAGATATTATATAGCGGCCTTTATACATCATAATTAAACATATCAACTATACGTATACATTTTTTACTTTTGTGGTCCCTCTATACCTAGTATTGATTAATACTACCTATATCTAGCCAATTTAGGGATAAAAGCACTGATAAATTTTAAAATATGTTAGTATTAATAATATATAGTATATTATATATATAATTACTATATATATATATTTATATTATATGTATATAATATTAAATATTATTTCAGTGATTATCGATTTCATATACTATACTTCAACAAAGAGAAAAAAAACAACTCAATTTATAAAAGAATGATTTTTTATTATAATTAAGCAAATATATAAACTATTAATGTATTACATCAACGCAACTGAACACGAAAACTAAATAATAATATAATCAATATATAGAAAATAGTGAATTACTGAAATATAAAAAATTAAAATATATATAAGCCAGAATATTTAATTAAACCTTAAATAATTATATTAGAGAGCTTACCAATTAGTAATACTCGAACGAACATAAATAATTTATAATAATATCATAGAATTTGCACCCAGATGAACCCTATTAAACAACGTAATGTATATAGCAGCTTAATACTAGTATAATGAACTAGAAATTAAACTTAATAATGTAACTAACCAATAACTCTAAACTAAATCTTAATTAGATGATATAACCACAAATTATATGACTGAAGCTATCACCCACGTCTTTGTAAACTGGGCCTCTGCCCGTGAGTCGGCGGTAATTACGGTTAAAAAATAAATAAAAAGTAAATAATAAAAATAAAAAAATAAAATATAAAAATAAAAATAAAATTAGCATGATTACTGAAAAATTTCTGCTAATGAAAAAAGTTTAATAATCCGTCATTGAAGTCGTAATTCGTATAATTTTCAGTTTATAATAGATATTTTTATATAAGCTTTTCATTATTTATATATGTAAAATTATAAAGTATTTGATAATCGTAAAACTATTGATTATTGTAAAATAAGATATTAGTTTAGATAGAAATATTATATTTAATATATTATTATAGTCTCTCTTATATACTATATATTTTAATAATAATAAATGTTTTATTAATTATCAATAATAATATTATAATCTAATTATAATGTAATTTTCTAAAAAAAAGAAATAAATTTTAATATATATTAAAATGGGCTTCCCTTATTATTTTAGTTTTTTATTATATAATATTATATTGATAAATTATATTAAATATATATAATATATTGATGTTATATTATATTATATTAATATTATAATATTATATATATGATATAATTATTATATAATTATTATTATTATTATATATATTATATATATATGATATTATACTATAATTAAAGTATAAACTTATTTAATATATTAATTTATATATATTATATTTTATATATCTAATAGTAATACTAATTATAATATTTTTATATTATATATTATGATATATTTTTATTAATTTATTATAAATATTATTTAAATCAAATGATAATATGATATATATTATTATATTATATTATAGTAATATATAATATATATTTTGTATATAATATTATATATAATATTATATGAATCTTAATTAATATAATTATTAAATTTAGAACGGGGGGTTACTGTTTGCGGGGGGGCGTAACTGCTGCATTTAATTAGTTCGATGATTAGGTCTGGATATGGACTGTGGTATAGTTTTAGCGTGACAATAAAGGTATAGGTTAAAGTGATATTTGAGTAGGTAGGGTTAGCATAGGAACTAATATTGGGTAAGCAGTAAAAACAGGGTGGTGCGATTCAAGGTTTGCACATGTTATGGTGATAGTAATTATAGGTATCGTGATTTTATATATTTTCACGTGAGTGTAAATTGCAAAATATAGATGTATGAGCATTATCACTTCAGTAGTTAAGTTACGTATATATATAGTACTGATAAGAAATTGAGTAGTAGTATATGTGCGTTAGCGTTGCAGTGAGTAAGTGCTGAAAACTCATGGTTTCAGTCTCGGGTTCGTGATATATTACTAAGAGAAAATAAACAACGTTATTTGAATTAAGGTGAGAATTCATGGAATAACTACTCTTAAATAAGTATGTTAAGTAATTAGGAATGTACTCCTGTATGATTGAGTGTAGTGAAAAAGAGTAACAGCGATTATTATGATGAGGGAGTGAGAAGTATGAGCTGGAGGCGAAAAGTAACAAGAAATTTATTTAAAGTGACTAAAGAGACGTCTGAGCAAATTAGAAGTTGACATACCAAGACGACGTGAGAGTGCGGTAAAGTCAAGAACCTAAGGAGCTAGTTTAAAAATTGACTATCATGCTGTTTCAATTTAGATGTAGAGCATGTGTGTTTCCTTCGAGTGTCAATTGAGTGTTGTTATAATAACACAAAAAATAAGATATTGATACATTGGTTAGCTTCATGTTGTATGCGAGTGATTGTCTACTATAGAACTCGAACTTTTACATACGTCATGCCTCACTTAGGTTTGTATGTGGTTACATATATTATTACTGAACCTAACAAATAGTCTGTCGAGTCAGGTATTGGTACAAAAAATATAGAAGGATAGGTCTTGTGAACGGGGACTTAGGATTATTATAAGATAATCCAATCTTGATAGAGAGATCGATATATGGAGTGTTTAGTGCTAGGGAAATCTAAAACATGTTTACATGTTAACATTAGTTTTATATTAGTTTATTTTCTTATATATACCACAAAACATATATTATGATATTTATAGGATCCATCAACCAAATATTGTTAGTTATGATAAATGAGTATAACTGTGAGGTTGGAATCTATTAGTATACATAAAAAGATAAATAAAAAAATCGGTTATTTAATAGTTCTGTCGTAACTGAAATCCAATACAACAAACTAATCCTACCTTAATAACCTAACTACTTATACCAACCTAACCTAAATCACTAACACTATAACCATAACCACTACTAGACCTATAGCCTATACTCAAACCTAACCTTAAACCTAAATAAAATAATCCTAAAAATAACTTAATCATAATCCATAATACCTATAAATGAACCTAACCTAACTCTAAAACCTATACCTAAACCTATATGGATCTTAACATAACCTATATAACCTAACCTAACATAACCTAATCATCCATAACCTAACCTTAATAACCTTATACCCTAATCAACTCTATAATACTGAACTTAACCAACCTAAACCTTAACTTATACATATATATAGTCATTAAACCTACTACCTAAAACCTAACCTTATACTAACTAACGTCACTTTAACTTAATACTTAACCTAACTTAACACCTAACCTAATCTTATAACCTCCATCATTATCATAACCTAAATTATAATCTAAACTAACGCCTACGCTGGTCAAATACAAAATGATTTTCTGATAGTTATGTCGTACCGATTCTGAAGAGCTAGTCCCCCATATTATATTACATATCATGAGATATTATAGTACTCATAACTGAAGTCTAAATTAAGATACCACCTGCACATTAAAATAATACATTAAGTATTTTAACATATTAACAACTGCAGTTACTCATAATTTACATATTAAAATATGAGGGTGTCAGAGAATTATATTATAACAAATATTATTAAAACATAACTTTATATAACTTATTATATATATTATATGTATACAAACAATATCATATAAAAAATAATTTTGAGGAAAAATCAAATAGCGAAAAACAAATGAATAATAAAAAAAATAAGAGAAGAAGAGTGAAGTGAGAGAGAGAGTAGAGAGAGTGAGAGAGAGAGAGAGAGTGAGAAGGAGAAATTATATATGTTAGAGAGAGAGATATGAGAGAGGATAAGAGTATTAAGTATTAGTAATGGATGAGTAAAGAGAGAGAAGATATTTTACTCACAGTAACACACACTACAACTACATATACACCTACTATCAAAACACACACACTCACACAACACACTAACACCATACAGACGGCAGATATCACACTCAGACGTACCATTGAGAGACCACTAAGGCAAAGAGAGCACACACACAACAGACATATTATCTGATATATATAGACTGAACAATAACGTATACACATTTATGTATCGATATAGTATATATATTATATGAGTATATATATATATTATGTATGTATATATCAAGTACCCTAGACGACTAATACACATGACTCAGACCTACATGACAAGAAGAGAGAGACAGACCCATTTTAACAGACAAGATGCACCATACAGATCACATGCCATTATAATTATAATGAGCACCTAGACTAGAATCACATTATATATTATTATATACTATTATATCATATATATTATCTCATAATATATTGTAATGATATAATATATATTATATTATATAGAGGTTAATGATAACAAGTAATATAGGGAATGAGAGTAGAGATAGGTAAGTAGAGAGAGAGACGATAATAGAGTGAATGAGATAGATGAGAGATAGAGAGGTAAGAGATACACACTACACATCACACTCAACAACTAACACACTACAACTACACACATCACTATATTACACTACACACAATAATTATATTATATATAATAGAGATATGATAATATATAATATAAGCACAATACAAAAACACACATTATATATATATATATAGTATATACTATATACTATAATATATAGTAATATTATATATCATATAAACATATAGTATAACACACACACACCTACCCACCACACACAGACTGGTCAAGACACACTATGAACATGACACCAGGCATGAGACAGCACTCACTGTAAGCAATGAAGAGCCACACACAAACAACATTAGCCATGACTTAGACAGACTCAACATAACCGACCTATTACACACAGACAAGCTTCACACTTGACAGTGAAGAAGAGTAGTACTAATTTATATACTGTATACCCATTACAGACAGACACACAGACAGAGCGAAAGATTCAAACTTTACGTTAAATATATATGAGGGATAGAGATAAGTAAAGTAGAGAGAGAGAGAGAGAGAGAGGAGAGAGAGAGAGAGAGATAGTAGTATAAGAGAGATAGAGTACACATCACTCAATCATCTTAAACACTATCCCACTTCAACCACAGAACACATCATCAAACAAACACACTCAAGTACAATATATATATACCCATATCACATTAATATATATATAGAGGTATGATAAATATAATCATACGGTGACAGACACACACAGCCTATTTTTATAACATGGGAAAAAATTAATCTAAACATCGTATTTATATATTAATATAGTATATATATATAATAGTATAGTATTATATACAGGCATAGAGAGGATCACAACACTCACATAACAGACATACAGACTCATGACAGATAACACCAGAGGTAGATAAATATATACTATATAATATCGTACCTATTTACCACAGACAGATTATATAACCTCATGACTATACGATATAAGAGAGACAGTTCACCCTATACAGAACAAGACACATACAGATCATGCAATCGAGAGACAGACACACAGAAAGGGGAGAGTAGATAGAAGAGAGAGAGAGAGAGAGTAATATAGAGAGAGAGAGAGATTAGAGAGAGAGATAGAGTAGAGAGAGAGATACTCTAAAAAACCACACACACACATCCACCACACACACATCAACTAACAACACCACAGTATGTACATATATATGATTTATATTATAATCTAACACATATAGTATACTCAGCACATAACAAAATCTACATCCTTAACTGATCTCATATTATATAAGAAACCAGAACATTTCTCAACACACCCTTTGATTTGGCAGACACTAAGTATGATGAATTATATTATAACAAGACTTACACACAGAAGGTATAAAAGGAATCACCCCCTCAATAAATATTACATCGTGTTCTCAAACCACACCCATATATTAATAGGCCCCCCCAAAGACTAATATAAAGAGACGACTCACACAGGTAGCATATAGTTTATATTGAAATATATATCTATAAAAAAACATCTTACATATATACAGATTTAGTAACTAACACCAATTGCTAGTTACTAGCTACACAAAATAGACAGACTCACTGACAATGAGAAAGATGATGACATATATATACCCAACAGCAGACACACTATCGTACATTACATATAGAGACAGAACAATCACTAGAAATAAGTAAGTAGGAGAGTAGAGTAAGATGTGAGAGAGAGAGAGAGATGAGATAGAGAGAGAGTATAAGATAGAAGTAACAATCACACATCAACACATAATATATATTATATCTACTTCTATTTCATCTACCCATTTAAATATATAATATATCATATATATAGTATTTAATATATATACACTCATAACAAATCTCACACACACTAATACACACATCACATACACACACAAACTGGCAGTAATCATCTCACAGACTTACACATCAGTAAGTAATGAACCTAATATATCACTCTACATAGGTCAGAGAGATGAACTATACAATACACTAAACTAATACAGACATTAACAAGACGACAGATACCATCATACCACTATACTATACATCACTACTAGAACTATAGACGCACTGACAGTAAGAGTAGAGCCATAATTATGCTCAGCATCATATACAACTAGAACATTAGTACTTAGACAGCCTGAACCATTGATAAATTACGGATAGACATAGACATCACTAAGTTAACAGAAGGGAGGAGAAGAGTAATAAGTAAGAGTGAATATAATGAAAGAGAGAGACGATGAGAGAGTGAGTAAGAGTGAGAGAGAGAAGAGAGAGAGATAAGAGATAGAGAGTAAAGTAAGAGAGTAAAGATAGAGAGAAGTAAGATAGAAGTAAGAGTGACAGTGAAAATCAGTAACACAGGACATAGTATATATTAAGACGACAGATCAGGGAGAAGTATAGAGAGTAATGATTAGGAATTTGAGAATTTATTAATAAATAATATTCCAATAATAGGTAAATTTCTTAATTCCGTGAAAGATAATTAAAAAAATTATAATTTATAATAAAATTATATATATTATAAAGAGGAATAAATTAAGAAAAATAGAAAAAAGGAAAAGATAAAGAACGAAGTAAGAAGAAACAGAAAAAGGAAAAGAAGAAGAAGAGAGAAAAGAACAAGAACAAGAACAAATAGAAGATAGTAAAAGCAAGAAGAAGAGAGTAAGAAGAATGAGAAAGGAAGAAAAGTAATAGTAAAGTCAAAGATAGAAAAAGAAGAAGATAAGAAGAAGAAGAAAGATGAAATAAATTGAAGAAGAAGAAGAAGTGAAAATAAAATATAGGAATTAAAAAGAAGAGAAGTGCGAAGGAGAAGAATTGGAAAGTAAGAAAAAAGTAAGAGAAGAAGAAGAAAGAATTAAGACTTTACCAGTGGATGAAAACTGAGATTTAAGTAAAATAGAAAAGAAAGAAAAAGGAAAAAAAAAAAAAAAGATAACAAAAATGAAAATGAATAAAGAATAGAAACAGAATCAAGAACACGTAAGAAAGCATAGGAAAATAAAAAAAGAACAATAATAAGAATATATATAAACAATTAATAAATATATAAATATATATAATAATAATAATAATAATAACTTAAATTTAATGATAAAGATATAATTAAATATATAAAAATAAATATAACAATAAATAAATTATAAATAATAATATAGATTTAATAAAAATGAATATATAAAGTACTATATAATATATGAATTAAATTATTAAATCTATAACTTCATGTCAATATAAAATCAATAATAATAAAATTTAAATATAGTTAATAACAAGATAATTAATATATAATAAATGAAATTTATACGTGAAAAATATTTAACGAATATAGAACTTTTTTTGCTCATGGTTTTCTACATACCGAATCATTTGGCGACTGGTCATTATATCCAAATTGAATACAAGCACAATAACATTCCCAATGTGGTAGAAAAATATTGTTCTTTATAAAATAATAATATAATAAAAGAGCCGAAAATGAAACTAACCATTCAAATTGTGAGGTAAATGTTAAAAATTTAAATAAATATTATAATTTTAATATTTCTAGTTTGAGAATATTAATATATTATATTTCATTGGTGAAAAATAAAATTTTTATTTTAAAAATAATAAAATTTCTAATAATTAATCATTTAGACATACTTACATTATTTTGCAGATTTTATATATAAAATTTAACATAGAAAGGTCGAAAAGTAATATTCAGTAATTTTTTTATATTTATGAGAGGCTATTTGTAAGTATGAAATTAATTCATATTTATATTTAGTACCTAAATAATAATAATAATCTTTTGTAATTTGTCCAATATATATATTATTATTTCTACTTTTTGAGCTAAAGTAATAATCCTTGTATGAGCCAAATTACTCACGTATCTGTATTATTGCAATGAATATTTCTATATTTTTGTTGCCCTATACAAGGTATGTATATTATATAATATGTGTACCTTTAAAGGTAATATAACGTACCATTCCACATATCACTTAAGCTCACTCTCATTGACATCTAGTTATCTCTAATGTAAAGCCTACCAATAACTATACTCTACAGTTATAATATCCATTACCTGCGGTATTTTTCTATCTCATATACGTTGTTTTGGCATAACATTTTAAAGTAATATTATTATACCTTTTCTCCATTTTTTGTTCATCTGCTTTACACAACAGACCTTTTATATTCTCAGCAATATTATGTAGGTAATTATTCACTTTAGATTCTACAATTATTAGACATAATGTATTGCTAAAATATTTATACTATTTAAATTATATCTTGGTGAAAACAATTAGCACGCTTAATATTTTAAAGTTTATACTTGTTCTTAATATACTATATTAGGAATGATTAGCACATTACATAGACTGACTTTAATTCTTCTGCTCTCATTATAATCTAAACACCTCTTTACTTTTACTTCATTATTTAATTTTTAATGTGATAGATTGCTATTATATTATATTTTTATATTATTTCAATTATGATACTATTATTTTATTTATCTATTATTTTAAATATAATATATTTATATTATTATATTTTCAAAATGATACTATATCAGATATCGGGGAGAGAGCTTAATTAAATTAGATAACATAATGAATGCACTCACTATTGAAGAAGATAACTTGTCATATTGTCGATATATATTGAGTTCAAAGAGTGATCAATTATATCAAATAAATACATCTCTATATTCCCCTCCAATCATACATCAATAAATATTCAGATTTAAATAATCATATAAATTGTAATACCTAATCAAATAATAATATACTAATAATCTACTATGAATAATAAATTATATAATAAAAAAACTACCATGAGAAACAAATCATTATATTTCATCAACAAAGTAATAAGTGAAATTTGGGTAAACTTTCTTCCAGTTCTTCTCTTCCTTATAATACATAATAATCTATATATTTATTTCATATATACAAATAATATCCAATAATCCTAATAAATGGTTCAGATTATTTTTTTAATGTGAGTATATTTGAGAGAAAAAATAAACATTTGCATATAATATTCCTTATTCTGAATAACAACCCCTCCGTTACTAATTAAGTACTCATACAAAATAAAAAATAATACAAATAAAAAAGTAATACAAATATGACAACTTTTTATAATAGAAAAAAGAAAGCAAAAATTTTACAGTTCCTTACGTAAGGGTTCTGAATATAGCAGAAAACATCAGTTTCTTTTCTATGCTTTAAATTAGTCGAAAATATGTGTTACTCCTAAATTCTAATAATATATATAATAATATAATAATATAATAAATTATAATAATATATAATAATAAAAATAAATATATATATATATATATATAGTATAATATATAGATAATATAAATCTAAAAATTAAATAATTAATGAGGTAAATTATAATAAAATTTAATCTATCTTAAAGATAAGTATTAGTAGGTCTACAAAAGTTCAATAATCGTAGTAAATTGTAAAATTGTTTGTTGAATACTTAATAACAATTCATTAACTTTTGAAAATGTAACATTTATATTAAAATAATATAATTAAATGAATAAATAATAGTAAAGTAATTAAGATAATAAATAAATTCATAAAATTTAAATAATTAAATAAATTTCAAAATAAAAAATTCATAATTTAAACGTAACATAATAATAATCATTATATATATAAATTTATATATTAATAATATATAAATATATACAGTTAAATTACTGTGACTAATTTTAGTATCTCGAATAATATAATGAATATAATATATAAATTAATAATGTATTGTTAGGAAATTAATTAAATAATACTAAAACATATATCATTATAAATAAGACGAATTAATATTATTATTATCTAATAATGC
This sequence comes from Trachelipus rathkii, assembly GCA_015478945.1. Taxonomy (NCBI): domain Eukaryota; kingdom Metazoa; phylum Arthropoda; class Malacostraca; order Isopoda; family Trachelipodidae; genus Trachelipus; species Trachelipus rathkii. The sequence continues at coordinate 11,937 of JABUQX010043803.1, forward strand.
CGAACGATAATAATTAGCTAGAATATATAACCTATAAAATATCGAATTAAATAATAACTAATATAATATCACTTAATACTTTCAACTATTATTAATACTATATAAACAAATAAATTAAAAAGGAATTTTTTATTTTACATTTTGAAATTGTAAAATATTATATTAGATAACATAAGATATGCAATATAATAATTATAATTAAAACTCAAATTCTTAACAGAAGCACAAACACAATCATTCGGCAGCCATAATTATACAATTAAATAGAACATAAATAATTAAATATTCAGAATTTCTGTGTTCATCTCATAATAGTAATATTAAAAAAATAATTAAATTAAAATTTATAAAGATTAAGCAACAAAATTTCTAAGAGAAAAAACAATATAAATATTATCATATATTTATTTAAAATATATGAGTAAATTATATTCAAAATAATTCTTAATACAAGAATAATTTCTAAAAGTATAACACCACATAAAGATAATATCGGCCGGCATCGCAGCAGAGTCAACTTCACAGAGATGGGGAATATATATTTCTCCACAAAACAATAAGTTTATTCACACAGTTGTGCAAATACATAATTCTAATGATAATGTACTGTTATCGTTTATCTTCTATTTCCCTGTAGCAATCTACGATTTTCTGGAAGTAAAGGATTAGTATTTAATCGTATCTTATCTTATAGTAAACATCTTCTATTAGTATCTATTATAATCTAATTCTATATTTATAAATTTTCATGTGATTAAGTCAATTAACTTTTAGTCATCTATACATTTCAATCATTATTTCTATATATATCGTTGTATTAGCTTAGTTCATACTTATTATATTATTAATATGTTTGTCACACATTATGATTACACTTATTATATGCTTATTATCTCGTCTATGCGAATGATGAGGCATAGAATTGTCGAATATGGGTTTTCATTTTAGTTAATATATATTAATTGATCATATGATTCACCTGATTCGAGTGGTATGGAGCTAGACATAAATAAAAGTCGGGATATTTCATTCTTCAGTTATACAGTTCCAGCCACCCTAGTACTATATAAATTGAAAGTTTTTTTTTCTCTTTATAACTTTTAACGCCAAAGGTTAATGAAAGTTATAATTTTAACAACATAAATTCCCACAAAAATTCCCACAAGCAAAATAATATACTGAAAATTAATGAAAATTATTTTTCTTTAAATTCTTATTATTCTATTTTTAATCATAAAATAAACTTTTACAGGGGTAGGGTATTCGAAGGGGTGGTAACGATATTTCTTGGTATTCTATTTAACTTTACATATGCAGTATATGTGGGACAGAGAAGATAAAACACAACTGTGATATAAATATTCTGATTATTCTATTGTTGTTACACTGTGAGACTATTGCTAACTTTGTGATTGGATAAATTAGTTACTATTTAATGTGCTTCACTATAATGCTACTTATTATAGTGATTTTATATTATTAGTATATATAATTATAGGAGATTTAGTATTTTGCTACCTATATTTGAGAACCCGTATCCCATTATTTTGAATATAAAGCAAATTAAATTTATTTATTTTTTTCTTAAGTACTTCATTATTGGTTAAACCCATTATTATAGTTTAAGGGCATTGTTTTGTTACGTCAAGTATTTATAATGGTTTGCATTAGTACAATTCTCATTTCTCACAATTTATTATTTTAAATTGATTTTGAGAAAAAATAGATCGAGTAATTTACTATGCTTAGTATTGGAATTCTAGTGACTTTACATTCTTACATGAAAATAGTTTTCCATCCATTTCTTTGGTCTTACTACATTTCTTTTTCTTATTCTTTTCATTTCTTTTAACTTCTTTAATTCTTTTCTGCTTATTATTACTTAGTAAGATTTCATGTATTACACTTAATGAACTTTCTAAAAAGATATGCAGTTCGTATATTCGCTATCTATCTAGTAAACGGTATGATGGCTAGAAGAACTATTAGAGACGAGCTCACCGCGTATTTACGAGAAGATTGTAAGTATAGAGCTGATCTATACAAAATTGAATTTTGTGCTTCTGGAATCGTATCAACAAATCAAGTCGGTTAATTAATGTGAATATCTCAGTACATTGGGACGAATATTTAACTAGTTATGTAGGTTAATCTTCTTTTACCATAATGGTAATGTCCCTGGGTACCAATTACTGATTACATATAATATTGTTATATTATATATTGATATAGAGTATATAAAATATTTTAGCAATATTTCGAAATTTGCGATGATAATCTATAACTTGAGTAAAATTCGCAATTTCGAGATGTTTTCAGTAATTAAAGATTAACAATTTTACTTACCATATAAGCCGACCTTTGTAGCACCGCTATATATTTGGTTATTTAACTGTTTGGCAATCAAGAGCTCAAATAACTATTAAGTGACAAATGATGATAATTCTAATTTAAGCATTTAATGTTGTTATCATATTAGTATTTCCATGTGAGACATATTGATATAAAAGCACTGGATCGTCAAACTAAAGTAATGATAGCCAGTATCCTATCTAGGCACCATCACCTAAAGCTATTTTCAGTTATGTTCTGAGAGCTAACAAAAGAGCGGTGAGAGAGTCAAGTTTAACCTTCTAAATATTATAGCCATTTACAAACCGTGCGGAAGCTATTCCTAAGTGCTGTGGTGGAAGCAATACATGTTGAATGAAAACGTGATATCTGTAGTGATTATACGAAAGTTTCATTTAGTATAGAAAGCACAAATAAAGCTCTGCTGGTATAGCAATTTATTGCCTAGTAAGTGCTAGACGGAGAACTTTCAGAAATTAAGTGAGACATTCAAATATATAACATTAGATTCCTTCTCCTAATCCGAGCAAGCCAAATCCACCATTTAGTTGAGCCAACACTTTGTCATCGCCGTAGAGCTAATCGTCAAATGTCAATGCATGCATTAGTGTGTGAGTCTCATACTCCTATGCGTGTCGAAGAAATATCTCATGTAACCAATTTGCGACTACTGAAAAAATTGAAACGCACATTCATAAAAGGGCAATCGTGCAATCTTCTCTAACTCCTCGTATTATTCTGAGAGTATATACAATTTTCATTCAATCACGAGCAAATACACTTTATCATGCAATATTATAACTAATCTATTACCTATCATCTTTTTACATGGCAGAATTGATATAGATAGAGTGAAAATTATAATAGAGTCTTCTTCATCTAAATATTCCTAAACAAATTTGACAATATAGATTATCGGCGCTAATTGTGTAGTAATCAATCATTTTACTGAATGTAACCAAGTATATCTGGTCATTAATAACATTGTTCATTCTACAAGTATTTTATTATTCGGAACAAATATATGCAACAGACATTTCTCTTTCATCTTACGAATTCGTAATCGTATCGGAGTTGATAATAAAACAGTCTCTTCCAAACGTAAATTATGGGGAAACAGCGCTTACATCGATTCATAACATAGAATAAAATATTGGATAAACTACTTTTAAGGGATATATGGTCTGTGAACTCTCAATTCCCTTCAACTCAATTTACCTATATTTATTATATCATATCAAAAATTAGTAGTATCGCCTGAACTATGACAAGATTCAATCTTAGTAAAGGGTTAAATCATCTTAGTAAAAAATGTCTATAATAAATACAGTCGTGACTAAAAAGAATACTGTAGCTTTGTAATTAAAGCTTTTGTGTGTATTACATGCTTGCCAAGTATTACTCGTTTCTTAAGATGGTGATTATTTCATCGTCGCTATCTTCGCCTAATCTCTCTAATTAACAATGTTCGTCATTGATGTTCTCATCGCCATAGACTCTGACATTATAACTTGTAATCGAATAACTTGTGACATCTTATTAGCTTTGATGTATTCTTGCTATTTCTTGGATCTGTTATCCGCATAACTCAAACATATTCTGTTCCAATACTATTTCTTTCGTGATTTCTAATCTGAATTCACTAATCTTTTCTCCCTTCTTCTAGCTGTATAACTGTATAATCTAATAGCTTTTGAGTTAAACTCGCATTAGAACTATAATCCTTTCCCTTATAGGACGGTATCTATTGATCGATCACTCTTCGAATATTACTGTTAATAAATTCGTTTATGTTCATCTCGTACATTAGAACATATATCTTTTCTATTCTAGACGCGTGATTCGTAATCGTATCAGTTGTTACCGCAGCAATTGTTAAAAATAAATCTCAAAAACAACATTTCACCTCACTGGTAGCACTATGATTTGATGCTTGTGGAAACAGAACTGTTCTGAGTGAGGCAAACTCATATGTTCATCATTGAACAAGAGGACAAAACCAAACATCAATAAATAACAAAAAATACTTAACATATCGAAATTTGAAATTTTAAAAGCAGATCTGCCCTAAGTGACCAAACTCGTATGTTACCAATTAGAAATATGGTTAAATTATGAATTAACTTATTTTAAAACCTACATTAATGAGATTTGTTAAAGACAGTATACACATATCATAACATAATTAATATAAATCAAAACTCAAAACAGACTATCCTTGAGTGGCACTGTAAAGTTCTTTTCTGGCTCGTGTTTGCTTAGTTCTGTAGCTTCATTCTTATTATATATTATTATTATTTATATATCATTATTTAATTATTTCTATTATTATTATCTATATTATTATTATCTATTACTTTTATTATTCATTAATGTTTATATTAATTATCATTAATATTATTCCTTCATTAATTATTATTATGCTATATTAATTATATAATATTAATATTCATATTAGTATTATTATTATTATTTATTATTATTTATTATATTATTTTATTATTATATTATTGATGATTATGATATTATTATTAGATTAGTATTATTATCTATTATTATTATTATATTTATATACCTATTTATTAAATATTTTATGAATTATTAGTTATATTATATTATAGTATTTATTATTATTCTTATTATTATTATTAATTAACTTTATTATTATAATTATTATTATTATTTATTTATTATTATTATTAAATTAATAAAGTAATAATTATTCAATCTTCCACTTCAGAAAAGTTTGTTCTGTCGTTCTTAACCTTGAATGATTATTGGCTTTAGTGAATAGACGCAAAGGCAAATTCCATCTTGCTTTCTCCAATTGTTGCTTCTTGCTTCACCTAATATTTATATGGTGAGAGTGGAAGAAATTGAAGCTTCATAGTATCTTGTTGATTTGTTTTATGTATATATAATAGACTAGGGTATTGTATATACATAGTAATATATTATTATATATAAATATATATATAAATAATTATAGATATATAGTACCACACACCAATTATCAGTAATATAGTATAATTGTATATATATAATAATATATATATTATATATAAATATGAGTTAGATAATCTTAAAATAACGATTCCTCAATCTGGGGTACGCGAAGCTTGAGGTACTTGAAGACCTGAGTGTGGGTACGTTGAAAATAACATTGGTAATGGCGGAAAAACACGAAAAAATCAGGAATACGACAAACCAACCATAAATCATATCGCGGGGTTACGCATGTGTCCTCCTCCCTCATCATTTATAGAAGCGTTTGAAGATCATTTGTATCTTCAATGATAATTCGTTATAGATTATTAGAACCTTTCTACTTTAAAGTAATTGTGGTTAATAAATTGCTTTTATAAGTTTTTATTTTTGATCTAACCTAGTCATAAAAATTGAACATATTTGCAAAATTCAAAGATAAATTGATGGTCTTGATTATTAGCTAACCCTAAAAACATTACCCAACTAATGAAATAACAAATTCTTGCATGAAGGAGTGCGGTGAGTGTGGTAAGCTAAATATATGATATGCCTAATCAAGGGTTTAGGAAAAGGTTGGGATGCGCCTGATCTAAGCCGAAAACGTAGTTCTTTCTTATTCTTTTTCATATTGAAATAATTTTTTAAAGTTCAATAAGACACGATGTGCCCGGTCGTACCTAATTAAATGGAATTCAAATCGCACTATTCAATACAAAAACAAACTCTATCTTTGTGAAAGGCTTCGAAGGAAGAATAAAACAAGGTTGATTTTAGATTAGCTTAGGTCTTTGTATTTCAGGGTCCTTGTATTTAGAAATTGAGTGTCAAGTTTTAAAACTTTGAAATTTTTGTTTGGAGCTCTGATATTCTCGCTTTAATTTCTTTTCAATTAGTTAAATGTCACTTAAGTTATCAGGGACTATTCTTAGTTGTTAAAATATCATAGATCACATCTTCTTCAGAAATATATATTTACTTATAGATTAAATTAAGTTACCCTTTTATCTTAAAAAATTATGTAAATAAAAGCATAAAATAATAGTTTCTGGAAAGTTATTAAAGTAAATATCTATAGTTTAGAAATTTTTGTTGTTAATTTAATTGGAAGAATATTAAGAGATAAACGTTAGATGCTAAATATTATATTTATGTGGGTAGTTTGAGACTTTCTGTCGTGATATATATAACTTCGCCAAATTAAATTCACTGAACATGTTTTTAAGGGTTGAAAATACCCCGAGAGAGATTAGTACAGAGCCCGTTTAAATATACTATTAATGATTAATATATGGATAGAAGGGACAATTAATACTTAACACTAATTAAGGTAAATAATAAGAAAAGAAATGGGGAGCCAAATCCAAAACATTATCCTTGGTCAAGTCACGTGAAAATCTCTGAATACCATAACAAGGGGTTCAGGATTTACAGATCTCTTTTTTTCTAAGTGTTTGAATTTCTTTGATATATATATAGTTTTGTTCCCAAATGTATTCCGAAATATATTAAAGTAAAAAACCCCGAGGAGGAGATCTATACAAAGACCTTTCATATGATCTTTTGCAGATAATAATGTGTAGAAAGGGACCTAATACTTAATTTAGGAATATAGGTAAAATAAGAAAAATCTGGGACAAATCCAAACTTATCTTGTCGCCCAGTCACGTGGAAATCTCTGATATCAATTAGGGTTCATGGATTTACAATCTTTTTTTCTAAGAGTGTTGCAGAAGTTTCTTCTCTGATTAAGTTATTAATAATATATATATAATCATATATATATATTAATTAATAATATATTATTTAAGTATATATATTATATATATATATACTATATATAATATTAGTATATAGTATATATATATATAATATATAATATCTATAATAGTATATAATACTATATAGATATATATTATAGGGTAGTGTTGCACAAGATAATCACGAAAGAGTTAGATTTAAGAAGTAAAAAAACGTAGAGAGATGCTAGTACAGAAGCCTGTCATTATTGATATTTATGGATAGCATAAGTCAATTAGAGGCATGAAGTTATAACTAATTACTCAATTATATAATGATAAAAAGATTAAGAAAGATATGGGACCTATTTAAATTCCAAAACATTATCTTGGTCGAAGTCAACGTGGAATAATTTCGACCTCTCCGTGATTTAACGATATTCTGAGCCCGGAACTGGATTTGAAAATCTCTGATTTTCAGTTGAATAAATTTTTAGCGTTTATTTACGATACAAATAACTACTGAACTTATGGTAATACGAAATTATTGAGCTAATTCAATGTATAGTAGAGGAAATCATATATAGTAGTCAAGCTCGTGAGAATACTGATACTATGCTAACATTAATATTATTAAGTGTTGATAGTGATCTAGTTTATGAACATGAGATATCGCTTAGCCGGATTGAGCCTATTGAAAAAAAAATCTTATTTTTATTTAGGTTAAATAAAATAATAAATAATTGTAAAAAGTTACCATTTCAAACATTGTTATAATTAAAGAATATATTCATGATATTTAATACTGAGATTCTACAAGAATTAATATTTAGTCTACAAGCCAACGCTTGTTCTTGTCTGGGCGTCCCTCTTTCCTAATATCTTACAGCTTATTTTATGGATTTTGAATTTTATTTGTATAAAAGGCTATAATAATAATAATAAAATAATAATAATTAATAATAATAATTATAATCAATAATAAAATATATAATAATTAATAATAATAATATGAATAAAATAGATATATAATAAGAATAATAATAATATCATAATGAATAATGAATAATAATATTAATAATATAATAATAGATAATATAAATGAATAATAATAATCTAATAATAATAAATTATAAATAATAATAGTAATTATAATATAAAATCAATAATAAAAAGTCAATAATTAATAATAACTATACATCAATAAAATAAATAATTAATAATGAATAATCTAATATATAATAATAATAATAATACATAATGAATTAATATTAATACATAATAATAATAATAATGAATAATTAATAATAATAAAAATAATATAATAATAATAATAATTAATAAAAATAAAATAATAATAAAATATAATAATAATTAATAATTATAATAATAATTGAATAATAATAAAAATAATAAATATATAATATAATAATTATATATCAAATAAAGAATGATTAATAATAATAATAATAATAATAATAATAATATAGATAAGTAATAATGAATCATATAACTAATAATAATATTGAATAATAAGTATAATAATCAATATATATACACAGTATATATATAGGAAAAAGTAATAATATATATAATAATAATATAATATAATAATATATAATGTAATAATAATAATAATAATAGTAATAATAATAATAATAATAAGTATAATAATATAATAGTAAATAATAAATCATGAATAATAAATAATAATAAAATAAATGTAATTAATAATATGATAAATAAATAATAAGTAAATAATAATAATAATATAATAGATATAATAATAATAATACTGATATTAATAATAATAATAAATATATAATAATATAATAATAATAATAAATAAATAATAATAATAATAATAACAAATATATAATTAATAATATAATAATTATTAGTAATTATAATAATATAATGAATGTAATATAAAAATAATATAATATATAATAAAATATAATGATAATAATAATAATAAAATAATAATAATAATTAATAATAAATAAAAATAATAAATAACATAATAATAATAATAATAATAATATAATTATAATAATAATAATAATAAAATAATAATATTAATAAATTAAATAAAATAATGGTAAAATATTAATGAAAATTTAATAGAAAATATTTAACTTATATGAATTATAATTATAATATAATAATTTATTAATTATGTAATAATAAGTGAATAATTAGAGTGTATTGTAATTATTTATATGTTAATAATAAATTATATTATAATTTAATAATATATAAGTAATATTAATTGATATCATATATATATAATTTATACAATAATTAATAATGAATTATAATAATATATAAAATGATATAAAAGTCTTAGAATACTGATATAATAAATATGCATTAATAATAATAGAGATAATAATAACAATAACCTGAATTATAACACCCATAATAATGTAATAATAACGATAATTAAATTATAATAATATTATAATAATATGTAATAATAATTAATAATAATAATATAATAATAATAAGTATATAATATAATAATAATAATATAAATAATAATAATAATAATAATAATAATAATAATAATATATAATAATAATAATAATAATAATTGAATAATAATAATAATACATAATACATAAAATAATAGATGAAATAATAATAATATAATAATAGAAAATAAAATAATGACTACATATAATAATAATAATAATAATAATAATATATATAATAATAATAATAATATTAATAATAATATAAATGAAAATAAAAATAAAAGGTCAGCAATCGGATCAGAAAATCTTATTCCATGTAGAAAAGAAAAATTACCATTATATACATCGTGCATATTTCGGCATTTCCATTAGACATTGTATTATGCAATAACAAAAATAATCCCAGGTATGTGAAATTGGTCTATCTAATTGCAACAAGTGTCGGTCTTTTGAAAGACTCCGAAATATAATTAATAATCAATAAGTATAAAAATGATTATCATAAACAATAATAATAATGAATCAATCAATATAATAATAAATAGATCATAATAATTAAATAATATAAATAATATTAATAATAATAGATATATAAATAGAATAATAATAATAATAATAATAAATTATATAATTAGTATATAACACCACTACCGCAACTAATATCTATTGTGTGATTGTTTGTGGCTCTATTTATGTTGAGGGAAGAGTTATGCGATCCATAAATGTAGATCATATTTGTGGTTGGTATGGCTCTACAATTATATATATATTATTATAATATATATTATATATAAAATTAATATATATATATATATAAAATATACTATATATGATATATATATTAATAATATAGATATATTATATTATATATATGATATATATATATAGATATAATAGTATAATATATATTTAATATATAGATAATATAATGATAATATATATAATATTTATATAATATTTAATAATTATAATTATATACTATTATAATATTATAGATATATATATAATATATATATTATATATTAGTATTATATACTATAATTATAATATATTATAATATATATATAATATATGTTTAGTGTGCACAAATAAGAGTTGTGCCATGAGTGCCCTGCACTCTGGAATTAACACAGGTATATAGTATACTATATATATATATTATATAATATATATTATATTACTATTATATATATATAATATATATATATATATAATAATAATATATATATATAATAATATATATACAATATATATATCTATATATATATTTAATTATAGTTAATATAATATATGGTTCTATATTATAATTATATATATATATATTATATATTATATGTATATATAGTTATATTATATAGATATTATATATAATATATATATATATATATATATATATATATACCTGTGTTAACAGAGTGCAGGGCGCTTGAGCACAACTCTTTTGCACACTAACAACCACTTTTCCCAACTTATAAATAAATAAAATGAGTGATAGATATTTATAGTATAATAATAGTATATATTATATATATTTATATATAATATACTATATATAATATATATACTAATTTATATATATAATATATATATATATATATATTATATATATAATAATATATAGTATATATAGTAGTATCGATAGATATATATATAATTATATATATATATATATATATATATAGATATATATACGTTAATAATATAATATAAATTAATAATATAATATATAATATATTTATACTATGTATATATAGTATATATAATATCTATTATAATATTATATAATTATATATTATATATATAATATATATATATATATATACTATATTATATATATATATAATATAATATAATATTATATAAGTATATATATATATATATAATATATAAGTATATAATATTCATATATATATATATGATATATATATATAATAATATATATAATAATATATATAAATAATATATAATATATATATTGTAATTGAAAGTTGTGTAACAAAAACGTTTATGGAAGTATAGTTCCAAGGGATTGGAGGAGACAGTATATTAGTAACCTTAAATAAAGGTAAAGGGAGACTTAGGGGAACTGTAGAAATTATGGTGAATAAGTGTATTTGGTGTTGTAGGAAATAATATCTGGTATTTTTTGGTCGAAAGAGTTCGTCGAGTCACTGAGGGACTGATTGTGAAGAACAAGGTCGTTTAGGAGTGGTAGAGGATTTGTGTATCAAACATTTTACATTGAAACAAATGATTGACGAAATGAGAGAGAAGAAGAATAATTTGTATTAGGTTTTATGGATTTCAACAGGCGTTGATACGGGAGTATATAGGGAAACTCCATGCCAGGCGTGTTAGTGGATATGGTGTTGGTGGTAGGTCTGCTGAACTTAGAAATCAAAGTTGTAGTATGGACGATAGTAGCATGTTGTAAAGAACATAAATGTTCAAAGTGATTGTTTAATATTAATAGCGGAGTGAGACAGTGTTATGTTATCTCCTTGGTTATTCCAATTTGTTTTTATATTGTTCGATGGGGTTATGAAAAGATAGTAGAAGTGGGAGATACGGCAAGGAAATGGGTGTGAGATGATGTGGAGAATGGAATTGAGTGGAGGTTGCCCTACCCTATTATTTGCGGATGATTTGTTTTGTGTGGGTAGATCTAAAATGAGAGCTTGAGAGGAATTTGGATAGACTGAGATTTGCAGGGTGGTAAATAGGAGGGCTTAGAAAGTAAACGAGGATATAGTACAGTAAGGTTATTGTGTTGTGAGGGAGGGACTAGTCCTCCAGTTGAGTTTGTTAGGTGGTGAGCAGCTGGAAATAAAGTGTCTGAGTTTAAATATCTAAGATATATGTTGGATGAAGAAAGGGAACGGATAATTCAGGAGTGGTTGAAAATAAGTTGTGAATGGCAGGGTAAAGTTGGCTGGTGCAATTAATCGTTGGTGATATGTAAGAGGGACTGAATGTCTGGAGATGAGCTAGGCCTCGTACATGAGGTAATGTTTGTTACGTATGTTATTGTATAGGTAGTGAGACATGGTTGGAATACAGAAGTATAGATCTAAAGTTCACTGTGTTCAGATGAGTATGGTCTTAGGGGCGTGCTAGGTTGTGGGAAAAGAATTGATTAAAGAGAGGAATGAACGATTAGAGAGTTGTGTGGTGTGAAGAAGGGTAATCATGAGGAGAATAAATTAAACGTAATGTTGAGATGTTTGGTCCTATAAGTGGAAAGGTATGCAAAATAGTCGGTTTGGTTAAGCGGATATATAGCGGCGAGTGTTGGGAGATCGACCGGCTGGGGAAGCGATGATAAGTGGAATTTGAGATTCAGTAAACCGATATGTCTGAAGGAGGTAGAAATGTGATTTGGCAGTAGGCAAGATAGGTGCTTAAGGATTGTATATGGCGGGGTTCTTGTGAGGGGCTATGTTTGTGGCCCATAGTGGGAATCTTATTCTGTGGTCCCGGCGAAGCTCTAGGGGTGGATTTTCCTTGACCTGCTGCGTAGAGTTCTTACTAATTCATTGGTACAGAGGTTCGCTGTAAGGCTGGGTTTCTTTCCCGACCTTTTGTCATATGGCTCCGTACTACTTTTCTTGTTTCCGATGCATGTTACGGACCTTACCCCCAATCTTTGAAAAAAAAAGGTAGATGAAGAAGGAATCAGATAAAGTATATATTTATATATATATTATCATCTACTATACAACCGAGACTATTATTCTTAAATCTCTATAGTAGTAGTATAATTATTATTGCAAAACTATAAAAATAGGTAAACATCCGCATCCGCAAAATCAACATATAAGACGAGCAGGTCCGGTTGGATATCTGACATCCTCTTCTTCATCCATTTAACGATCAGCGCATCTCGCATTCACATTTCCGCCAACAGTCAAATTTGACATCCCGGTCCATCACTAATATATATATAAATATTATATACATTTATATAAGTTCATATATATATATAGTATATATATATATATATATATATAATAATATATATATATATAGTATATAGATAGTATATATACTATAACATATATATCTATTATAAATTTTGTGTGTGTGGTTGTATATATATAAGTATATATTAATAAGTATATATATATATGTATATATATATATTAAATATATTATATATATATATATATATATATAAGATATGTTGGTAGAAAATCAACACTATATATTATATAATATATATTATTTATATATATATATAATATATATAATATTATAATACTATATATAATATATTATAATATATTATATATATACATTATATATATATATATAATATTTATAGTATAATATATATATACGAATATATATATAGTACTATATATAATATATATATATATAACTATATATATATATATATATTATATATTTATATACTATATATATAGTATATCTATATATATATATATATATTATATAATTATATATAATTATATTAAATAATATATATATAAGTATATATATATATAATATATATATATATATAAGTACTATCAGGGGCGCTCGTCGAGAGCAACTTTATAAAGGTGGGTTGCCGATCTGAAATTTCCACACGACACACAATTATATATGATATAGTATATAGTATATATATATATAATATATATTATATAATTATATATATATATATATATATATATATTATAAATAATATATATATCATAATATATATTAACTATATAATATATATATAGAAGTATTATATAATATATATCTATATGAGCTATGAAAATAGTAAAAATATTTAAATTTTTAATTTTTGTTACTTACCTATAATAAGTAATGAGTAATAAATTTTCAATTCCTTTTATTTAAAAAAAAGTAATTGGTCGCCGTCTTTAGAATAGCAACATTTATTTCAATAACTTCTGAGATAAATCACAAATATTAACGATAAATCTTTTCTAATCTGAAGAGCTATTTGCAATTGGTCGAAAGCCTTTCTGAGCCCAATCGTATTTCTCACCAAACGTCTTAATACCTTTTTAATGTAGAGAAACTACGCTGCCACGCGTTTCCTGATTGGTCATCGGATAGTTAGTAGGGACTTCTTTATTTTAACACATTCACGTGAATGGTGTCTTCTAATTTAATTTCACTTAGAAATTCAAGAAAGCTACAGCTCGGACGATTTTGAACGAAATGCTTCAGCTGCTGTTAAATTAATGGAAAGTTCGCGTTTGTGAGCCTTTTTTATGGTATAAGGAGGGGTGCTACAATTTTACAATTTCTTTACAGTTTTTGGGTAATGAAAGTGGAATGATCTTGACGGCATCCATTTTAAGTACAGATAATGCTGAATCATTTAGATGACCCTGTAAATTTAGAATCTGTCCTTTCATGCTGGAACAAATTACTTTGTGTCCACATATTTCTTTGTGCCTCTCACTTAAAATTCGGAAATACCTGTGTTTCTGCTTCTGCCTCGATTGCTACATTGCGCGCCTCGTCTTGAAAATTAAAATTTTCTGTCTTATGTGATTTTTCAGCAGGATTTGAATGCAGATCTTAATTCTGCTTGGGTCAATGTTCCTCTTTTGAAGTTGACCATAAAGAAATGTCTACGCTAGGCATGATTTCTTGAAAAAAGAAATCTCCAATAAAATAGTTACACTCGAAACTTTGACATGTCAGATGCAAGGGTGAAATTGTATTTAGCATCTTGAAATTGTGTCCCCATTTAAATAACGCTTAAGTCATTCTATTATTTATCTTAAGATCAACTTATTCTTCCTCCTCCTAAATTCAACTTACCTTGGATAGGCAATCACTTAACATAATCCACAACTGCTGTTCTCTTTGGCGCTACGTGGATCAAAAATGCACACTATCGCGCTTTGAAGATTAGCAAAAAAGATATGGACATTTCGAGAAAATGATCCAGCATTTAGATCACTAAATTAAAGCTGATTGAGATGTACAGATGTGGCCATTGCTTTCTGGATATTATTTCTCTCGTAACTTAGCCTGGCCCCGACCAGATACGAAACCTCTCATAGACGTTAGCGAACCATCCTAAGTTTTGTATTGATTTATCCTTGTGGTCATTTGATACCCAAACCCCCTTTCGATCTCTTCTTAAAAGACAAAGTATAAAGTTTCTAGCGTCATGCTTTTGCCTGGCTGCATCTATCAAAAGTCTCCAAAAATTCCTTTCTCTCCTGTTTCGCTTTGAAACCAATATAAATGCTAAGATGACAACCATTTGTATTTTGGCGAACATCATACTCGTTTCCATTTGCAATGACAGAATTAGAGAAATCAGCGTTCATGAATTTCCGGCTAACAACTCTTCGTGACGATTAGTATCAACAGTATGATTTCGTCGATTGGCATTCTGTATTGTTTCGAAAGTTCCCTTAAAACACAGGTGCCTTTCGTCTAGAGGACCCTTAATGGAATATCTAACTCGTACACTTGAGCTTCACTAGCTCCTTTGAAGACAACCGGTGAGTTAGTTGAGATCATTCTTTCGTTAGGGCCCTCTCAATGCCAACGTCCAGAATGCTCCAAGCACAAATATTAACGCAGTCTTACGATCAATAGTTCAAGATGATACCTATTTGTTTCTTAAAATTCTCATTATGACTTATGTATTCGATCTTTTCTATACTCCGCTGTCTGCTTTTAGCAAATGTTTAAGTTTCCAAACAGGTGAGAGGCTCGTAAAAGCATTTTCATGGTGACTTTTGTGTTTCATGATATTTTTGCTCTTAGATGCCAGATATATATCTTTACAGCCGTCTTTGGTCCCATGTGTCCTGTCACCAACCCGAACAATAAACATGGAAAACAATGGAAGATGTCGTTTCCCGTCAAAGTGTTCTTTAATAGCAATATGTTTATACTATAAATAGATAAATTAAAAAACTGTTCGTCTTGACATTGTTCTGTGCAGAGTCATTAAAATCACATATTTAAGAGCTGAGTAGAAGTCTATTTGCGTTGATTTCTATGGTAGATATCAGCTGAATACAAAGAAAAGTTTTTTAAAATTAAATTGGCAACTGAATTCATCTATGAAAAGATATATATATATAATATAAGTATATATATATATATATTATAATATAAATATATATATATATATATATATAATATAGTATATATATATATATATATTAGATAATATATCTATATATATATATATAATATATATATATATATATATATAGTAATATATATATATATATATATATATATCGTTACGTATATATATAGTTAGTATATATGGCCAGGATACACTAAACGCGGACGTTCTCGATTCTCAAAAACTACGAAAGTATAGTGAAAACCAGGCGAGGTAAGTCTGTGAAAATCAGAAAGCAAAACTGTAAGAAAAAAAAAGTCTTCAGAGAAAATTTCTTTTTTGAAGTCATCCTAAGAGAGGGTAACTTTACCCCATATATAATATATAGTATATATACTTATATATATATATATATAATATATATATATATATTATAAGTATATATATATAATTATATAAATATATATATATTATATATACGTATATTATATAGTATAACTGGGTTCATTCATAGTATTTACACATAATATTTTATCGCAATTTCTTTCAAAAATGATTCGTAATTGCTTTTCAATAATTATAGTAAAAGTTTTGTTACTGGCAGTCACGTCGCTATAACAGATTTACATATAATATGTATAGTATATAAATATCATATATTAATATATATATATAATATATATATATAATAATTAATATATATAATATTATATATGATAATATATAACTATAATATATATATATATATATAGATAAGTATATATATATTATTTATATATATATATATAATATATATATATCATAAATATAAATATATTATATATGATATAAATATCATATAATAAGTATATGTATAGTATATATATCAATATATATATATATTACTAATATAATATATATATATGACTATATATTATATATAGGTCAACCTCCAGAAAGCAACATGCACGTAACAAATAAACCATAACAGGTACAGGAAAATAAAATTTTAGTAACAGGGAACATATTTTTTATCCTGTAATTAAAAAAAAAAAAATAACGATTTTGAAAATATTTACAATTGTTATAAATGTTGGGAAAATGATATGGATATTACCGTTCTGCGACAATACTAAGATATCCTCGCTATCCGAGTGAGCACTCGCAAAGGTGCAATGTTGATTGTTTTGTCTTTTAGTAAACAAAGAATGATCCCATGGGTAAACAAAACGATGCAAGAGTTTCTTTCTTTTCTTTCTTCATTTAAATATTTTAAAGTTCAGAAGACAGGAAACGAATCCGGTCGACCGTATTCATGAATACGAAATGCAGCTGTCAATGGGCAAAAACAGAATCTATATATAAAAATTTAGTATAAATATATATATAGATATATAATAAAGTATATAATCATATATATATATATATATATAGTATATATATATAATATATATATTATATATAATATAGGTAAAGCCCCAAAAGCACTGCCACGTAACAAAAAACCATTAACATTAAAGGAAATACAATAAAATTTTTATTAATCAGGAGACAATTTTATCCATGTAATTAAAAAAAAAAAATCACGATTTGATAATAATTTTTAAAATTGTTAAAAATGGTTAGGAACTTGTATCGATATTACCCTTCTGACAAATACGAAGAATCCTCGCTCTTTACTTCGAAGTGAGCAGCAAAAAGGTGCCGAAATTTGATTTTTTCTTTTCATAACCTAAAAGAAGTCCATGGTAACAGGAACGCATGGCAAGAGCGGAAGTTTCTCGGCCCTACTCGGGGGTACGAACGCGGGACCTATTCAGTCCCCTCTGATCCTCCGTCCGCTCGACCCCATAAAAGGGAAATAAAAAGATAAAAATTAACCTTCAAACCACTCCTAAACTCTAGGTATACCTTTAACCCTTCAATCCATTCTACTAACCCTGATAAGTCTACATTAAAATCATTTTACATTATAACTATATAAATGGATAACTGATGATATTCCTTTTTTATATTTTACTTTAAATTTATATTATAATACCTGTGTCATATTCCCT
>JABUQX010043804.1:0-5000 GCA_015478945.1 Trachelipus rathkii
ACATAAAAAGATCAAATCTTCCTTAAGCCGTCAGGCCCTTCAAGCGAAGGCAAATAAGCCGCGGTCTATCACGACCAGGCAAAGATGAAGGTGCTGCGAGGAGGAGATTCGAGTTCGATCTCCTCCGAAATTTTATAATATATCACAAGTGCGAGCTAAGTCTGACGTAGCAAGGCAAATGCAAGCGATGACGTAGCAGGTGAACGAAACCGAATGCGAACGAAACGCGAAAGGTATACCAACGCGCGAAACCGGTGGCGGATCCCGGAGGTGGCGGTGGCAGGAAAGCGGGGCACGGTGCAAAGGCGACGGCGGGGCGGTGGCGGGGCGAAAAACGGGCGCGCGCGGAAACGTAAGTGTGTGTGTGCGAGAGAAAGAACAAAAGGGGGTAGGGGCAATGATGATGTAGTCATGACAACAAACAAAGGGGGGTAGGGTAAACAATTGTAGTCATAGCAACTGAAGAGAAAAGAAATAGCGGGTGGGGGTAAAGAGATGGAGGATAGAGAAAGGGGGAGGGGTAACGTGAGTAGGTGTGTGTGTGTGTGTGTGTGTGTGTGTGTGTGTGTGTGTGTGTGTGTGTGTGTGTGTGTGTGTGTGTGTGTGTGTGTGTATGTATGTGTGTGTAATGAACAACTCGTGTAATGTTGATGACTGCGTCATCAACATACACTCGTCTGTGTGCACCTACGGTGCACACATATGTAAATATATACATAAAAGAGCATGGGGAAAAGGGGGGTAAATGTATAATAATAATAATATATATAAATAACACTCATATACGTACATACAATATATACAATCACGTGTACGCGCGCGTAACATCATGTGTACGCACGCTACGCGTGCGTACACACGTGTAAGTATCATATGAACGTATTTCATGTGCGTATAACTTACTCTATCTTGTACTGCTTACTACTGCCAGTGTTACTCATCTAGCAAAGTTAGTGGCAACAGAAGTTAAAGGCATATACAATAAAGCAGGCATTCCAACAATAGAATTTGAAAGTATTTAAAAAATGTATTTATTAATGGGTTTCTTTAGCATTTGATCTGGTTCTTTCAATTTTTGAACGAAAAATAAATTAAAGACAATAAAAAATTTTCTGCTTATTTTATATTAAAAGAAAAATTATATATATATATATATATATATATATATATATATATATATATATATATATATATATATATATATATATATATATATATATATATATATATATATATATAAACAGCTGATAAAAGGTTTTTATATATTTATATAAAATTTATGTTATTCTTATGAATTTAACATGTTTAAAACATGATTCTTGTTTCTGAGCTCTTGAGGATTTCATTTTCTACCCATCGATGCCACATTTCAAAGATTATAATAAAACTCATTTGTTGAGTGTGTGGCCACAGCATCAACCAAGCTGGAAGGCAATGACTGTAAACTAAGTGGTGTTATATTTGGAAAATATGAATATGGAGCTGGAACAGCTTAATCCATCACTCAACAGACAAGATTTAAAACAGAAGTAAAAAGAGGTATCATCAGGCAGTAACAAAAGCTCACTTATTGGCACATATTTTTAACCCAAGATATCAGGACCACAGTACTTCCAGAGGATGATTATTCAAAAGCTTTATGGAAAAAAATTAAGAGCAAATTCTCCTCCGTTTCATAAAGTTACCTATTTGATGAGGCTCTGTTGTCAGCAGTGACTCCTTCATCTTGGTAGATCTCTTAAAGAAAAATTAGATGAGAAGGTCATATATAAAATAATAGCATATTGTCAGCAACTTCATCAACTGCTAATGTTGAAAGGGTATTTCAACTTTTGGACTGTGGTCAGCAACATTAGAAATAGGTTGGGAACAGCCAAAGCAGGGAAATAGTTTTTTGTTTAAAATTCTTAATGATAATTTCAGTTCGACCTTTAATGATGAATCTCTCTCTCTCTCTCTCTATAGCATAGCATAGTAGAGCAAAGAAGAAAGCATATGTTATTACTATTGTTATTAGCGAGTATTATTATATGGGTTGTTGTTACATATATTATTAGCATATATAGCATAAGTTGATAGTATATACAGTTGTTGGTTAAGTTATATATATATATATATATGAGGTGTTATTATATCTCTATTATATTCAAATAAAAAGGTAAATAAGAATTCATTAGTATATCATTACAGGTTAATTTGAATAAACTTTTCTTAATGCGTTTTTATATATAACCTTTTTTTCAGATAGTTTATATATTATAATATACCCTTATTTTTTACTTATGAATTTATGTAAAACTCAAAAAATAATAATAATTTTATACCAGTTTACAGTTATCAAGAAATTTGAAATTTAAGAATCTAAAGAAATTTATTAAGGAATTTTAAAATATGTTAGCACATGTGTATAACAGTTTCCAGTAGTGATTTTTGCCTTTAAAATCTATTAAAACCAATAAAACCACATTAAAACCATCAAAATAGCATAAAACCCAAAAAACAAAAAACATTGGTTTATTTTGTTTATTTAAAAAAAAAAGTTTTTTTTTTTTTTTAAAACCATGGTTTTTTCCAACCCTATATATATATATATATATATATATATATATTTATTCTAAATATTTATTTATAGTTTCTATATATATATAAGTTATATATATATATATATATATATATATATAAGGTTATATATATATATATAGTTATATATAGATATATATGCATCCGCGGATGCGAAAAATATGACATCTGCTGCAGAATCACTAATATATATATATATAAGGTTATATTATTATTATTATTAGTTATAAATATATAGCATATATATATATATAGTTATTATATTATATTATATATATATATATATATATATTATAATTTATATATATATATATATATATATATATATATATATATATATATATATATATATATATATATTATTATTGAATATATATATATATATTATATATATATATATATATATATATATATATATATATATATATATATATATATATATATATATATCCTGTTGTTTTATACTTTATAGGAATGGGTTATTATATATTTTTTTTTAGTAGATCGTTAGGAAATATGTCTATTAATTTTCAGTGGGAAACATTGCTTTTAAAGTTGCTAAATATGAAATAACAGACCTCCAAATCTCATATTTATAACATTTGTCTATGGATGAAGTTATCAATTATAGTGACACCAGGCGATTTTTTTGAAACTTATATTAAATGTTTGAAATGATCCGTAATGAAAAAAAAAATAAAATAAATGAGCCTGAAAAAAGTTATGAAATCTCCAAATTAAATTTTTAAAACCTAATTACTGCCCGATGCATTTTTTTTTTTTTTTTTTTTTTTTTTTATAGCTTATGTAGACTTATGGTACTGAAGATATATTTTATTATTATTTTTCAGAATCCACGTCGCGGGTACGGGCGGAACCCCCAGTAGACAAATGTGTTCGTGTGCCATGCACTGATTGACTTTCGTTTAAATTAATAAATATGCTATTTACATTATTATTATTATTATTATTATTATTATTATTATTATTATTATTATTATTATTATTATTATTATTATTATTATTATTATTATTATTATTATTATTAATATATTATTATATTATTATTATTATTATTATTATTATTATTATTATATATTATTATTAATCTTTGCTATTTACTAACGATCTAGCAAAAATTTCTAAAAAAAAATCAAAAATAACCCATTCTATAACAGGTCATAATAAGGCAGCAGCAAAAGCAAGGCAGCAAAGAGTGAGCAGCAGCATATGCTAAGTCGCCAGGCGCGGCATATAAGGCTATACAAGTGGCGCAGCAGCAGCGCTGATAGCGCTGGCTGCTGGCGCGGCATGGTCGTGGCGCAACGTGCCCGAGGACCTGGTCGTGGAGCGCAACGCCTTCGACCGCACGCTGCTGCGCAGCAGCGGGGTCCTGCGCAACGCGAGGCGTTCCTGCTTATTATTAGTTATTGGTTAGTTGTTATACATATATGCGCTATTATTATAGTTATTATTATTGGTTAAGATATATGTTATATACATATTACATATACATATACATGTGGCTGGCTAGGAAGAGCAGTGAGTTGGTTGCTATATATATATTACTATGCAGTATATATTGGTTGGCGCCATGGCTGGTTAAGGCGGGTTATTATACTATATTTCCATATACATGGCGCGGCTATATTATTGGTATTGTTGTGCTGATTTGAAATAGCATATATATATTGTTGTTGTTATTATTATATTACATATATATACATATTATTATTATTATATTAATATTCATATAAATATTTATATATATATATATTATATATATATATACCTGATCTCCTTCCATAAGTGCCAAGGGATGCATGTTTAGTTAATTAATAGCGCCAAACAATATTACAATTGCAATACAGTTGGCAGTATCTTCTCCGGTGCCGCACGGAGTATCAATCCCAAATTAATTAAAATAGTTTCTTTTCTATATTAGTTGCACCATTTTGTTTAAATTTATTAAGAAAACAGGAATAAATACAACATTAAATGGGTTATTGAGTCTTCGTGTTTCGTATAATAAAAATAACGACTTCAGAAACTTCCTGATATTTTATTCAGTTTTCCATGTTTTATAACGCTGCCAAACGTACGATTAGTAGATTGCAAAATTTCAATTTTAAAATTGGATTTTTATTCATGCTTTTTTCCCCCTTAGTTTCAAATAATATAACCAAATAAGTCTGTCATTAGTTATTAACGGATAAAAATAGTAAACAATGTATGAATTAATATAATTTTGAAGCAATATAATTAATCGGTGTATTTCAATCTTTGTATTAAATTCAATAGATCTTAATTATTCATAAGAATCTAAAATCAATAACTTGCGTAACTTTAATACTTAACTAAAGTCTAAAACTGTTAATATCTTCCTGCCATTATATATATATAATATATATATATATACT